>OX465101.1:18861623-18894123 GCA_949987565.1 Luidia sarsii | reverse complement strand
GTGTCGAATGGATACCCAGAACAAAAAACAATCAAGTCGATTTTGTTAGCAGAATAATTGACACTGACGACTGGTCTCTTTCAGAAGATTTTTTCTCCACAATTTCCGCACGTTGGGGGCCTTTCACCGTCGATTGCTTTGCTTCTTTCTATAATGCTCAGTTACCACGATTTTATTCCCGTTTTTGGAATCCGGAAACGTCAGGTGTAGATGCATTTGCCCAGAATTGGCACGGAGAAAACGTTTTGTTGGTTCCACCAGTAAATCTGATTTCATCTACCCTTAATCATATGTACCTTTGTCAATGTAAAGGTGTCCTCATTTTCCCCTGGTGGTCTTCACAACCTTTCTGGCCTTTATTGTGGTCCTACTACCGTGACGGTATCAAAGATTTCATTACTGTATTGGGTTCTATCGCTCTTGTACATGGCAGAAATCAGAACTCTCTCCTTGGTTCAAAAAGTTTCGATGGCTATGTAGCAGCAGCATATTTAGATTTCGTTTCTGTTTGAGATCTTCATCTACCAATTAACACTTTAAACTGCAATCTTACATAACTATCCCCAATTTGTTTGTGTTTCAGATTGTTCGGAGACACCCATTTTGGCTTAATTTCCCTCTCCAATTGGATGGTTTAAAGAATAATATCTTATTAGACGCAATATTCGCCAAGTCTGAGGCAACAGTAAAGTCCTATTTCTACAAATGTCGTCAATTTCTTTCCTGGTTAGATTCTAAATGTTTTCCCCAATTTCTCCCCGTTTCAGAAGAAATTCTTGCCAGTTATCTATCTCATACAAAATCAGTTTCCAATTCAGACAGCGTTTTGGTATCAACCGCCGCCTCATTGAAATGGTTACATTCTCTAGTTAATATGAAAAACAACCCCCTTGATTCTCCGATTATCCAACACGTCATCGTTAGCGGCAGAAGGGATCTACACCACCCTCCGGTACAAAAGCAACCCATTTCAATAACTCAAGTTAAAGCTATTATCGATCTTTTGACAGGCCCTGAAGCTTCACTCCCAGATCTTCGCTCTGCATGTTATGTCTCTTTAAAATACGCACTCCTTTTTCGACATAATGAAATGGCCGGTATAAAAGCGAGTCATTTATCCGAACTAGAAGACAAAAAAGGGTATCTCCATATTTATTCCCAAATCCAAAACCGATGTTTTTAGAGACGGATGCACTGCCTTTCTTTCTGACACCTTGAATGAATATTCTCCGGTTACAGTTTTACGCCGATTCTTAGACGCTTCTGGTATTACGTTTGGAGAGAACAAATTTTTATTCACACCTATTTCCTTTTTGTCCAGTACAAAGACGTATAAAATCGGTGCCGACAGACCTTTGAGTTATACTAGATGCAGATAATTATTTTTCGAAGCGCTTAGACGCATAGGTGTAACGAATCCAAAATCATACGGCCTCCACAGTCTAAGATCTGGCGGTGCCTCTCATTTGGCAAACAAGCATATTCCGGAAACTTTAATTATGCAACACGGTCGATGGAAAACTTCCGAAGCAAAAAAACCCCAGATATGTTAAGTGGAATATTTCAGAAAGGTTACATCTCTCAGAGACTCTTTTCAAAGAATAGCTGACTTGATAACAACTTATGATGTATAAAAAAAAAAAAAATATATATATATATAATAATAATAATAATTCCTGTATAGACAGTACAGTATTATGCCTTTTTGGTTATGTATATTTATTTATTATAAAAAAAAAAAAGAAGAAGAAGAAGAAGAAGAAGAGAGGATCAGATGATCCAAGTGGGTCAGGCGCCCAGTCATAGAAGTAAAGAATAAGAGTGAAGAAAGAACTGAATTGGTCAGATGACCAGAGATCCAAGTTGGCCAGGCGCCAAGCATTTACTAATACTAAGAAGATTTGTGTGTGGTATGGTCAGATGACAAAAAAAGAAAGAAAAAAGGATCAGATGATCCAATTCAAAACTGGCGCTCAAGAAAGAAAGAGTTGTGACATGGTGATCAGATGATCCAAGTCAACTAGTTGTGTATTCGTTTGTTGAATGTAAAACATTTTGTACAATAATTGATGTTAGTCGTGTAAACTCGGTGTGTGTGTGCCACCATCATCCCATGCTGTAATAAATAGTCTTAAAACTCAAATCAGTGGCCGATGTCCTTCTTATGGCGTCCCATTAATACTAAACTGTTTTTCATGCGTATAAGCGCAGCGAAGTAGCATGAAATAAACCTAACCTCAACCCTAACACTAACCATAAACCTAACCCTAACCCTAACCCTAACCCAAACACAAGTAACCCTAGCCCTAACCCTCATCCTCACCCGAACCCTAACCGAAACCCTAAGCCTAACCCTAAGCCTAACCCTAACCCTAACCCTAACCTTCAACCGAACCCTAAACCTAACCCAAACCCTAACACTAACCCTAAACCTAACCATAACCCCAACCCTAACCCAAACACAAGTAACCCTAGCCCTAACCCTCATCCTCACACGAACCCTAACCTAACCCTAGCCCTAACCCTCATCCTCACCCGGACCCTAACCGAAACCCTAACCCTAACCCTAACCCTAACCTTAACCATAATCCTAACCCTAACCCTAACCCTAACCCTAACCCTAACCCTAACCCTAACCCTAACCCTAACCCTAACCCTCACCCTAACCCTAACCTTAACCTAACCCTAGCCCTAACCCTCAACCTCACGCGAACCCTAACCGAAACCCTAACCCTAACCCTAACTCTAACCCTAACCTTAACCCTAATCCTAACCCTAACCCTAACCCTAACCCTAAACCTAAGCCTAACCCTAACCCGTAACCCTAACACTCATCCTCACCCGAACCCTAAACCTAACCCTAGCCCTAACCCTCATCCTCACCCGAACGCTAAACCTAACCCTAACCCAAATTATGACCGCGTACGGGTACAGAATTGTCTTAAAGAACACTCAGTTTTGATACTCTTGTTTTCCTTGAATTGATGTCTACATGCAGGTATTTATTTCATCTCATGGGTTGTCGGTTCCAATTACCAAGGTTGACAAGGTTCAACTATTAAAAGAAAATAGAATAAAGGAAGGAATATCACTTAGAATTCTGCTTCAAAGAATTATTCAAGGTTCAACTATAAGCACAAATGAACAAACCAAAGCTGCAGAATGTCGTATATTTAAACTGTCATGTGGAATCCCTAAACTGTATTCTTACAATGGGATTTGTGGCAATGCCAACTTCACACAACTGAATCAAAATAATGCAGGATAAATTCCATAATGTTGCTCTGGAGGAATCTCACCCTGTCCTGGGTGTTAACATAAATCCTGTCATCTATATAAATCATTACAATTATACAAATAATAAATAAACTTACTTTTACTGAGCCTTCCAAGGGTGTCTTCAAATCAACAAAAATAATGGAAAGGAAACACAAGGAATGTCTGCCATGTCTTGCCACGCCCAGTTTTTTGAATATATATCTGGCGCCCTCAAGGAGAGGAAATGCATTAACTCAGTAGAAAAAATAGCGCCCTCAATTGACTGAAATAAATTAAATTTGAATGATATTACTTTGCACTTTGTCCGCAACACTCATCCTCACCCGACCCCTAACCCTAACCCTAACCCTAACCCTCACCCTAACCCTTACCCTAACCCTAACCTTACCCTAGCCCTAACCCTCATCCTCACCCGAACCCTAACCCTAACCTGAACCCTAAACCTAACCCTAGCCCTAACCCTCACCCTCACCCGAACCCTAACCCTAGCCCTAACCCTCATCCTCACCCGAACCCTAGCCCTAGCCCTAACCCTCATTCCCAATTCCTCACCCGAACCCTCATCCTAACCCTAGCCCTTATCCTCACCCTAACCCTAAACCTAACTCTAAATTGTGCGTGTATTCATTCATGACGTCAATACAACTTTTACAACAACAATTTTATTTGTCCACTTGGTTGTAGCGTGCTGTAGCCCGTACGTAGAGCTAGCTAGAGGCGCCAGCATTAATCGGTTGAATTTTGTCGTAAGAGGGCGTCCCATTTTCCACCCATACAGACTAATGGTCCACAGTGAAAAAGCACGATGTCACGCTCAATAGGCATAATATTCCCCCACATAAGTCCCTCAGTTATTAAAGTGAGTTGTAGCTTTGTTCTTTTTTCTTATTTTTCACGTTTTGCTTTTTACACAAACGAAAAATTCCCTGTTATCCATGGGTTAGGGCGAAGGAAGGTAAGGGTAAACCGTAAGGGATGGGGTAAGGGCTATAGGGTTAGGTTTTGTGTTAGGCTGAGGATGAGGGCTAGTCTGTGAAGGTAGCTTGGAATAAGTTTTATGTTTCAAAACATCATTGAATGTGAATGGCTTTGCTTCACCAGGTTCCAAATTGGATGAACCATGATAATCGTTATTGTGGGCATGCAATGATTATATACCCTTGGACACTGAGAGAACTAAAGTGTTCAGCTATAAGTGTCATGGTTTCCACAATGATCGTGTGACATCATTTCGTTCAGCATGTCCGCATTGGCTGCCGTCAATAGCTGAGGTCAATGCAAACTGCCAAACTCCAAACTGTTCAGAATTTAATTTACATCCCCGTTGCGCCATTAGCTCAACAATGAATCAGCAATGAATTCAAGTGAACCGTGAGGCCATTTTAAAAGATTCATAATTTTACTCGAAGCTTTTCCTAAACTGAACAGCGATTTTGGTAAATAAGCAACTCCGCGTGAATGATTTACGATAAACTTCGGAATCTGCCAACTAATGACGGCCAGTGTAGTATTTCAGTTTTATGGTTACTTGTATTATTGTAGGAACATGTTTTTGATATGTCATGATGGTATTTGGACAGATTAAAACGACACGCGTTGTATAAAATGAACTTACTCACCCCTTGCATTTCTCATTTGACCCACAGAGACCCTGCTTTCTTGTTTCCGTGTTTTGTTGGCGTATGCTGAAAATAGATTCGGTTTTGGCATTGTTAAAAATAATAAGAATTGGAACGGAACGAAACGAAACGAAACGAAATGAGATGAAATGTGATGAGAGGGGATGAGATGAGATGCGATGAGATGAGATGGGATGAGATGGGATGGGATGAGATGAGATGAGATGAGATGAGATGAGATGAGATGAGATGAGATGAGATGAGATGAGATGAGATGAGATGAGATGAGATGAGATGAGATGAGATGAGATGAGATGAGATGAGATGAGATGAGATGAGATGAGATGAGATGAGATGAGATGAGATGAGATGAGATGAGATGAGATACGAGATGAGATGAGATGAGTTGAGATGAGATGAGATGAGATGGGATGAGAGGAGATGAGATGAGATGAGATGAGATGAGATGAGATGAGATGAGATGAGATCAGATGAGATGAGATACGAGATGAGATGAGATGAGTTGAGTTGAGATGAGATGAGATGGGAAGGGATGGGATGGATTGAGAAGGGATGGGATTGGATGGGATGGGATGAAATGAGATGGAATGAGATGAGATGAGATGAGATGAGATGAGATGAGATGAGATGTGATGAGATGAGATGGAATGAGATGTGATGAGATGAGATGGAATGAGATGAGATGAGATGAGATGAGATGAGATTAGATGAGATGAGATGGGAAGGGATGGATTGAGAAGGGATGGGGTGGGATGAAATGAGATGGAATGAGATGAGATGAGATGAGATGAGATGAGATGGGAAGGGATGGGATGGGATGGGATGGGATGGGATGAGATGAGATGAGATGAGTTGAGATGGGATGGGATGGGGTGGGGTGGGGTGGGATGAGTTGGGGTGGGGTGGGATGGGATGGGGTGGGATGGGATGGGATGGGATGGGATGGGATGGGATGGGGTGGGATGGGATGGAATGGGATGGGATGAGATGAGATGAGATGAGATGAGATGAGTTGAGATGGGATGGGATGGGATGGGATGGGATGGGATGGGATGGGATGGGGTGGGATGGGATGGGATGGGATGAGATGAGATGAGATGAGATGAGATGAGATGAGATGAGTTGAGATGGGATGGGATGGGGTGGGGTGGGATGAGTTGGGGTGGGGTGGGATGGGATGGGATGGGATGGGATGGGATGGGATGGGATGGAATGAGATGAGATGAGATGAGATGAGATGGGAAGGGATGGATTGAGAAGGGATGGGATTGGATGGGGTGGGATGAAATGAGATGGAATGAGATGAGATGAGATGAGATGAGATGAGATGAGATGGGAAGGGATGGGATGGGATGGGATGGGATGGGATGAGATGAGATGAGATGAGATGAGTTGAGATGGGATGGGATGGGGTGGGGTGGGGTGGGATGAGTTGGGGTGGGGTGGGATGGGATGGGATGGGATGGGATGGGATGGGATGGGATGGGGTGGGATGGGATGGGATGGGATGAGATGAGATAAGATGAGATGAGTTAAGATGAGATGAGATGAGATCAGATAAGATGAGATGAGATGAGATGAGATGAGATGAGATGAGATGAGATGAGATGAGATGAGGTCAGATGAGATGAGATGAGATGAGATGAGATGAGATGAGATGAGATGAGATGAGATGAGATGAGATGAGATGAGATGAGATGAGATGAGATGAGATGAGATGAGATGAGATGAGATGAGATGAGATGAGATGAGATGAGATGAGATGAGATGAGATGAGATGAGATGAGATGAGATGAGATGAGATGAGATGAGATGAGATGAGATGAGATGAGATGAGATGAGATGAGATGAGATGAGATGAGATGAGATGAGATGGGATGGGATGGGGTGGGATGGGGTGGGATGAGTTGGGGTGGGATGGGCTGGGATGGGATGGGATGGGATGGGATGGGATGGGATGGAATGAGATGAGATGAGATGAGATGGGAAGGGATGGATTGAGAAGGGATGGGATTGGATGGGGTGGGATGAAATGAGATGGAATGAGATGAGATGAGATGAGATGATATGAGATGGGAAGGGATGGGATGGGATGGGATGGGATGGGATGGGATGGGATGAGATGAGATGAGATGAGATGAGTTGAGATGGGATGGGATGGGGTGGGGTGGGGTGGGATGAGTTGGGTTGGGGTGGGATGGGATGGGATGGGATGGGATGGGATGGGATGGGGTGGGATGGGATGGGATGGGATGAGATGAGATAAGATGAGATGAGTTGAGATGAGATGAGATGAGATGAGATGAGATGAGATGAGATGAGATGAGATGAGATGAGATGAGATGAGATGAGATGAGATGAGATGAGATGAGATGAGATGAGATGAGATGAGATGAGATGAGATGAGATGAGCTGAGATGAGATGAGATCAGATGAGTTCAGTTAAATTGTTCGCGTGTTAGAGTTGCGTGCTTCTATCCCTGAAGTCCATGCTTGTAGACTGTTGTGTGACGGCTACTACCCCCTAAGGTTGCCCGTTTCTATTAAGTACCGGTAAATCAAACTCACTGCCACATTGAGTGGCTGTCTACTTGCTTGTGCCTGAGTGGGTAAGAACACCAGGGACGTGAAGGAATTCATCCACTGATATGGATAATAGTGCAAGAAAAAGTGCTCCTTCCTGTTTGAACTTGGTTTGACCCAATTACTGGCTTGGTGGTCAACAAGTTCAAGCAGTTACTTGGGCATCCAGTTATTTGGTGAAGGACAATAATTGCAAGGCGAGTAGTGGGAGAGATGGAGGATAGGAACTTCTGGTATTCAAGTTGTTTCCAATTGTTCGTCGCCAATTACACAGGCCTACATAAAGTTATCTAATAGGATATTGTCCGTCTGACATATAGGCTTCTAATTTTTTGTATACAGGGGTGGTGTGGAGGAAAACAAAGGTGGCCACTGTGCTATAAACAAATGCATTGGTATACGCTTTTTGAATGATTTCACAGATCAGCAGAAAACGGACAGCTTAAAAGACGACTAAAGCAACAACAGCAACGATCGAAGCTGACCAAGGCTTAAGACCATATTTGGTTGTGCAAACAGATTTATAGCCTACAGGTTCCAACGTGCTTTTTATTTGTTAAAACATGTTGATTGATTGTTAGTCGTTAAAAAATGTCTAATTTCTGCATTTAGTTTAAGTTTTAATGAAATGGTTTTTGTCACCTATACGCCCATGCTTTCGTGTGAGTATGTATAGAGACCTGTAACCATTACATTAATGTACTTGGCGGCACAAGGACGCTATTACGTTAAATTGTATGGGTGCTGGTTTGGAGACACGTTTGCCTATTACTATTAGTATTAACCTTCTCAAGTTAAACAATTTCGTAATATCTTACGAATCAGCACAGTCGGTGAAGGAATAAAAAGAAACTAAGTTTTTCCTTTGTTTGTTTGACTGGTATAGAAAGAGTTATCAAGGACACGTTAGATTGCAATGGCTACACTCAATGTTATCGCGCTCCGCTGCACATCGGGGGTTGGCCCACATTCCGATCTGCTACGCGCGCCTAGTTTCTATTTTTCATGCTCCAATTCCGCGGTCCTTTCATTTCCCAAGAAAGTAGTCGATCGGAAAGCGATCGGAATTTTGAAAGGCTTCTGGATTAAATAAAGCCCCCCCCAAAAAAAAAAAAACCCACCCCCAAAACCGTTAGCTGCCATGTGAATTTGATAGTGTAGTTATATGGCTCTATTTTATGCAAACCCCCCTCACTCGCGTGATGCGGGTTACTGATGCCGTGCCGACTGCCTGTCATCTATTTTGCATTTGTTACATAGGCCCTCCATGCATAGGCACAGCATGAGCCTATAGACCATGGACAAAGCTTATGACCTTGTATGCTGTATACCATCTTCAAGCATATCGTATTCAATTTGTCACCGTGTGTGAACAAAAATGAAGAGGCCGAGGGACCCTTTTGATGGTTTCCCATTCATTTTGCACACATAGGCCTATAAGTGTATAAGTATAAGGTGAACAATTCGTAGGCGATGAAATTCGAACACGCTGGAGTAACGTTCGGGAGTTTACGGCGACAACAGGAATATACTGGGTTATACTATGGTTATACCAAGGAGGTATAAGGCGAGCTCGCCTAATACCTCCTTGGTTATACCATGGAGGGTTATACTGCATGGTTAAACCATGGAGAGGATTTCAATTTACTCTTATAATACCGTCTTTAATTTCCACTAAGCGAGGCGTTTTGTTTAGGTCGAATGGACGTGCATCCTTGAGCATGTACCCCCTGTTCCCATTGGTTACTTATGCTTAGTTTCTTCCAACTATTTATTATGAATACCAACGCGACTGTCTACAACCGATCTCTCACGGGGCCGACCGTGGGTATAGGGGGTATAGGTCTGGGCTGTTGCCAGTAGCCTTGCTGTGCGGCCTTGCTATTGCGTATAGCCGGCTTGTTACATCATTATGGGATGCAGTGCCGCAAAAAAGAATGCAGGCACCGCTGCCTGCCAAGCTTTAATTGGGCACGGGGTCGTATTTGTTCAAGACACACCGAGTTCCCCGAAAACATACTTTGAAAAATGTACCCCCACCCCAAGTCTGTAGGACAAAACATTTCGCTGTCAGAATTTGGATTCTGCGTGTGTAGCCTCAAATATGCGACTAGATCAATTATGCTTATCATCCTTCTTTAGTTAATGTTAACTCTTATCAGTGAACGACTGATAAGTATTTTCATCGACAACGTACATGTACAGTGAGGTCCATTTAGCGGGTTTCCAAACGCGTAGCCTACCTCTACTGGTACTGGTAGCTAATCATCTCCCCCTATGAAATAATTGCATGCATGATGTGGAGAGATTTACTATAACCATGATATAACCAGTTCATTTGTAACCAGTTAATTTGTCACAGAAATGGAAGCACACTTTCAGTGACATTTCAACGATATTTGTTGAGTCCTTCGCTTGAACTTAGTCACTCACAGAGGATTTTCGCAAACACACTCCACACAAAGCTAGAGAGTCAACAGTGCGTTATCCGACACCCATGCGTGACTGAGGCCGGCCCTCGGTGACCAACTCCCGTAGCTTCTGCCAATAAAATACGAAATAAGAGAGGCACGAGGAACCCAGGGGGTACCTAAGGGCAGCGGACAGATACAATTCTTCCGTCAAGTCTATAAGGTCAGACTATTCCACCCCTGCCCTTGAAACTAATGTCGACATTTTGTGTCCCATGACAGTAATACCATGCTTTGAGCCGCTATCGACTTTCGTACAGAAAGCGTTTCGATGGCAACATAAACAAAAGAAAAGAACCAAGTTCCCATGTTTATTTAAAGAAAACATGAATAATTTGTTGTACGAGGAACAACTCACAAAGCCCATGAAAGATTGAAGCCCTGCCACTATCATAACGGAATGTCAAGACGGCAACCAAGGTACATACAACCTTGGTCCAAGCTTGAACCCCAGCATGAATTAACTTCAACCATGCTCCAACCGAGGGCTGGCATAGACTTTTAGGGAACTGAGCGGTAATATTAATGTCAACGAAACATTTACCCAAATATTAGTGGGCCTATGTACCGATTGGGTGGCAACAAAAATTGGTGTTATGATAACGCGACAGGTGGCAAATTTTCCCATTTCTGGACTAAATTGAATCTCATCTGGGTGACCTCGGCTTGGTCAGTTTCTCCACCGCATGTGGTCGAGATGTCTAGGCAGGCTCGTTATGCCTCGGGGATGCTGATGCGGCAGGGGAGATGGCCAGGGATTAGATGGGTAGGACCTTGGTAGTAGGACCAGCAGTCCGCCGTGTTTGTTCGACAACCCGTCAATCTGGCCCTGGATAAGGAACGTTCAGGCGAGTCGCGGAATAGAACGCCTTATCAACAGCCAATTCAAATTAACTTGTCCCTTTGCTTAAAAGACTGACTGCCTGGCTAAGCAAGGACACCAACTAACAATCCATAACAGGGTTACAGGTTAGGCTCCACGTACGTCTGACGTGCATAATGCTATATACCGTACATGTATTGTACATTGTACAATGTATCTACATGAAGCGCGTGCTTGTCGTTGACGTACGAGAAATTCAGTGTTTATCCTGACATAACGTCACACACACAGGCTCCCTCTTACCATGGAGGAAGGCCATGCTCTTACCCATGCTCTTACTATGATAACAATATTCATGTGTCCGACTGCGAATTAAACATGACAGACCGGCACTGTTCAGACTCAGCAGAGCAGCCACATTATTAACGGCCCATGGCCATGAGTATCGCGGGTCCGTCATTTCGTACCGTAGGTTTATATTTCTTGGTCTTACGGGAAAGCATCGCATTGAACATGCAGACGGTTGAGCGCCATTACAGATCGACACAACCAACCTCACAACCTCACGGAGACGGTTTACCGCCTTAACCAGTCTGCATGGGAGGCGAGAAACATAGCCGGCCATGTACAACGTCAGTTGAGGAACAGCATTCATCACGTCTGTAGTAAAACCAGACAAAGTTTGTTGACACTGACACCGTATTGCAAGTTCTTGTTTTTTTTTTACTGTCTGATAGTCTCGACAAATCTGGTCACAGTTGTGCTCGTAGAGGTCCCCGGTCAATTAGCTGTTTACTGGTGAATGTGGCCCTTGGGAATCAGACATGTATGCCGAGGCGGGCAACTTTGCCCTAGTACAGTCGTCGTCTTCAAACTGAAAGTCGGTTAGAGTCTCCTGAAAGAACTACTTCCTACGCGCGGCGTGCTGTTGCCATGGCAAGACGCCATTTACGGGCCGAGGCGGTTTTCATATAAGCACTGTGAAGAACAAAATGGCCGAGGCTTACAGAATCGCTAATAGTATTCGAGACAAAGTGAATGGTCACTGCAAACGGTCCGTTCTCTGGCGAGTCGTTATCGTACATGGGTGCTATGCCTATGGAAGGGAATCATGGCAATACATGGATGTGGGATTTCGTCTTATTCTCCGTCTCTAAACCTTTCCACAAGTCTTTTCATATATAGCCATATAGCAAATTTATACGGCACAGGGGTGAAAAAGCAGGGAGGATTTACCTAGTTTGAAAGGAAATTTAAATTCCCTGAGTTAGCTTCGACTGTATTTAGGTAACAATCATAGTTAGAATACAACTTCCATTCAAAGGGGAGATGAGCTAAGGGAATAAAGGCAGAACGGCACCGGGACCAGGCACGTATCAAAATAGTATGTAAACTAATCAAGCAATCTCCTTCATTCTATTGGAATGATCTCGCTAGTTTGACGAGGTTTACCTGAGTCAATTCTACCATCCAGTCTCTGGCATGTACATGTGTGTCTTGACCCGCGCAGTGCATCAATTACTCTTAATGGATGATTTACGACTCTGGCCAAAAACCAATAGCGCGGTGTGTCAACGGCAGCTGCCTGCATTCTTGGTAAGTTCATCAGTGGTTCAACAAACCGAGTTGGTGGTGAGTTTGGAGTTGACTAATATGTTTAAAGTAGGTTACAATAGGCTATATATATGTTCCATACCAAATAATTATAAATCTAAAATTTAGTGGGCCTGACGTTTCGATCCTAGCAGGACCTTTCTCAGCAGGACCTTTGAGAAAGGTCCTGCTAGGATCGAAACGTCAGGCCCACTAAACTTTAGATTTACATTTTGGTAATTTTAGTCAGTAAGCAGTTTGCAACATTTTTATGTATCACCTTAAATAATTATAAAGTGGACCTATATAAACATATAACCCTGCGTCATTTAAAATCATAGATAATTATGGCATACAACCTCTAATCAAGCAATCTCCTTCATTCTATAAGTAAGTATATAGCCTACATCACAAATTTACTTATTTACTTATTTATCTATTTATTTACTTATTTACTGTTACAGTTATTTTTCTCCAATTTCCATTTATTTCCATTTAGAACTTTTAGACCCCGGGACTTGGACAAGTCTAATCTGGAGCCCTCGTCAGTGACCAACCGGGAGTGCTCCTCGGAACCATGCTCCGTGTGTCACTACTGACGTCAGAAGCACGTCAGCTATGAAAAAATGCGCTCACTGTGAAACTTCGTGTGCAGTACTGACATAACAACTGACCCGTCTTGGATGTGCCTGTATCTATCTCGGATGTATTGGTTGTGTATATAAAGCGATACGCGTAATTCTGAGATGAACCAAGGTTTTATGATAACCATTGGCAGGTAATCATGGTGATTGCGTTAGCTCAAAACTCTCACTTACCTTCTTCCTCGTCTGCCTCTCCATCGTTATCATTGACGCCAGAGCGAATGTCATCCAAGCCTAGCAAACGGCAACCGGGTTCAACCAGTAAACCCCCTCCTGCCCCACCCCCGTACACACCACGGACTTGCATGGACTCCTATGCATGTCAGGAAGCACCGGGGACTGAGAGCCTACCGAGACTGCAGGAATCTCCCAGGGAAGATGCCAAGCGGACCAGGCGTGTCGTACTGATGACTAGACGGTCTAGTCTGGGCAGTTGCCGGGCATCGAACGCCACTAGTTCAGTAGTGGAACTGCCCGGAATACACCCCTCCCGTAGGCACAGCGTGGCCGGTGCCACGCTACGGAACCTGGAGGAGTCCAATCTGGAGGTGTTCGTATCACCTCTGAGACGATGTAGCTCAGTGGGAGACACGACTCATCTTACCAGCAACTCGTTCAGAGGGTGGGACAAACCATCCTTGCTTCGACGGCCTTACGAGCATAGCACCACCCCTATGCCCCCACGCTCCCCAGGCTCCCCACGCTCCCCAGGCTCATCACGCTCCTCACGCTCACCACGGTCACCACGCTCCCTGGCCAGCGGTCCCACCGAACACAACAGCAAACCTCAGCCGATCGCGCGCAGAAATAGTAATGGGGGTTCCAAACACTTCCAACTGACCCTCCAAAAGATTGAAGAAAGCAAGTGCCAGGAGCTTGGTTTGGCGTGCAGACAACGGAAGAGAAAGACAGCCGTAACATCCATAGAGCAGCAGTACCTGGGCGGTGTGGACTACCAGGAATTCAGTGACACTGTGCACGGCAGACGGTATGCCAACATCAGCGAAATGCCCATTGAGTTTGCGGAGGAAATGCTAACACAGCAAGAGGAGGAACTTTGCCCGCAACTCGAGACTGAGGACGAACAACTTCAGCAAAAATGCCTGAAATGGCTTGAAACACTACCGGTACCTCAGTCGTGAACATTTTGCTGACCATATGTTAATCGTGTAGTCACCGAAATGGATGATTAGATTCCAATACTGTAGGCCTACAGTCCTTGGCTCCTGAAGAGGTAAATACAATTCCAATACATTAAGAAAACGAGTGAAACTAATTCTGGAAGTCCTTGGTATTTAGGTGGACACAGACGCATTGGCATTTTGCTACAGTAGCTACAATTGCTACAATTTGTTCAATGTGACACAAAGGTCAAACACCAAATAGGCCTACATGTAACATTTATCTGTACATAGTAACCACATAGTTATTTTGCTACTACAATCATCATGATGGATTTCAGATTACAGTTTTCTTAATCTTGTGATTTATTTTCTCAGGAAATGTTGTATTTGTTTAGTGTGATGCGCATAGGCATATAGTGATCTTTTAAATTAAGGTTAACCAATATTTTCGTTTACTCCATTGCAGTGTTTTTCTCACATTTTGAAGAAAAAAAAATGATTTTTTGTATTAACGTACTATTACTTTTCTATTGTATTACATTGTTGTTACCAGTTTAGAATATTTCATTTGTATCAGAATACCTTGCTGTGAATCCATCCATCTTTATCCATCATCTAATCATCATTCATGGCAGGCGCCCACTTGTCGGTATATAATTATATACGAATAGTGTGTTGAGTAATCGTCTTATTCGACAAAATGGCAGGCCCTTTGCAGTGTAACAGATTGTTCGATTTACCTCTTCATAGCGTACCCCGGTCACTTTGTTATTTGGAAGGATTTCCTCCCGCTGTTTGGCAGTCTCAACTTGAAAAATAACCGTTTGCAGACAATTCTAATTGACTGAATGTGATGTATTAAATGTAGACTTCTCTGATAACAATATTGTATAATAATTGTTCTTACCCACGGGTTTATTGTGTAAGGTGTTTTGGACATTCCTGACGGGGAAATACGAGGTGGCGACTGATTGATAGGTAACGTAGGGATTGGTGTTCCACTCAATCCTTGGTAAAAAAAACATCGTGCGAGTTCTGGACATGATTTACTTCCTTGTTGCCATATGATACGTGTCATTGAGTCTGTGTATCACTAATCTCACACCGTTAGCCAGGGACTCCAAATACTTCCATCCGAGTTATCTTGAAACTTCTGCTTCTGCTCTTTCATAAAGGCCTATAAGAAAGACGACCAACGACGAACATTAAACATTGATTGTTTAGTCCGAAGGCAGATGCAGTATTTTCCAGATGTCTGTTTTGGGAAAAGGGGCCAAACCAAAACCAACAACCTCCATGGCCTACCCCCCCATAGAACTGCGCATATCCCTAATGTTGCTATTAGTGGGGGGGGGGGGGTGATAAGGAATAATTATGAATGATAACCACGGTGATAAATGGCGACAAAAGCGACCACGGCGATGACGACGTAGGTTAATACCTGGATATTGTATTGTCGTTACGCTGAATGCTCGAGTTAGGCTTATGCACAGGCCGATATGCCGGTACAATGTAGGCAAATGCGTGTAGACTTTCTACTGCACAAACATTTCATAGAATTCCAGATTGCTGACCCGGATGCGTCTTTTCATTTATCATTTATTATTTATTAACCCTAACCCTAGACTCGAAAGTGTCTTTTCCATAGAAAGCATTACGTACGAGGGTATAACTATAAACTTGGAAAGTCGTAGTTGCCCATGGCGAGGTAACACAGGCCCGGCCACGCCCAAGGGGGAACGCATTCTTATCGGGGGGATTTGTAAGACACCCATCACCCATCATAAACGTTGGGGGTGCTGCAGCCCCCTCATCACCCCCGTTCCCGTGTGCCTGAGGGAGCACCATGGCAACGTGTCCTGTTTGACGTCAATCAACTTAGGCCGATAGTTTCCCCATGGCTGCTTCTCTTATCATTATCAACGATGTGGTTTTTTTCATTCGCATATTTATGTGGTTTTTATCTTTAACAAAGATCCGCGGTGGGTGTTATTGCAAGTTGAGTTCAAGGGCTTTCAGCGGGTGAACTGGTAGATAGAACGGTATGCAACTGCACGTCAGTACCGAGTTAAGGGCACGGAAGACGCCCACGCCGGGTCACGTGTACCCGGGGAGGGCCGTGTCGTCTGGCTACCACCTGGCGTACTATGCACGGTGCCGAAACTACGTCTGGAAACAACCTGATTCATAGGATGACCGATGGCAATGGTACATAGACGCGACATACATAAACATAGATATGAAGGCATGTGCCCCCAGGACGAACGCCATACTTATGAAGTCCTGTGCATGTCGATCGCCAGTCATGCCAGTTAAAAGTTATTCAAAGAACTATTTTACTAGATGAAAAGGGAAAAGGTAATACTTAAGTGTGCTCCCTCGCCCTGGTAAAGTGGTAGCCTACAGACCGCTGATCTAATTACCAGAAACACCCTTTGCCATTTTCATAACGTGCTTTTGTGTGCTGTTAAAATACAGCCTTTTGTACTAACATTGTGAAAGTAATGGAAATTGACACCCCTCAAAGGACGAAAAGGGAGAAGATCGTGATAGAATTTTCCATGTGACAACCGGTCTGCCTCGCCATGGAATATGTCAACAGCTACGCGTTGGTATCCGGCCTGCTGCGATCTAGTTATATGCCGGCACGCGTGACGGCCAACTATGTCAAAGTTCACGAAGATGTCGGACTGGGTTGGGGTGAGAAGGTAAAGGGTTGACGGCCCGGTCAGAGGTCCACGCACGGTTCATGTTAGCTATCTACTCGGTATGGAGTTATTCTCCATAAGAAATGTTGGTGTTGTATTGGTGGTTTTGAAAAATATTTTTTCTGCGAAATATGGAGCCAAACAGTAACCAAGGAGATTTGACCCAAACAACTTTAAAAAAATGGGAGGAAAAAAAGGACAAAGAAAAGGCAACAGAGCGGACAACACAGTGATTTTTTCTCTTGGGGTGATTAGTAGAAAAGCGGCCCAAAAAACCAAACAAAATTCCATTCCCAAGCCTTTTGCCTAGTTTTGGCGTTATACGGTATATTTGGTGCAGCTAGTATACATCCCTGGTGTAGCATGGGGGTCAATGGGAGGGGGCAATTAGCAGGGCGCTCCCTAAACATTCCTACACCAGCTGCATGCAACACACTCCTGTATATTCACTTATAATACTATGTCTAATAATATTCGTACGGATTGTCTCCAAACGCCCATTGTATCGACTTGAAGCGAAGCTGGATAGACAAAAAGAACTTTAATGAAGTAAAGACACTTTACAAACAAAAACGCTCCCGAGGTACAAATAAAGGCGAGGTGATTTCACAATATCGTACGGCGTTTATCGGTATCCTGCCTGATAAAAGCGAACAAAAATGGTGAGTCTTGTTGAGCACTGCAAAAGAAAAAGTGGACATAATGGATGGTGAACAAAGCAACAACATGTGTCAATTGGATATACAATCCACCCGTTGAAGGACAACCTATCCACGCCAAGCCAAGCAGAAATAAGGTTTGGTGACGTACGGCATTCCTCTCTGCTGTGCAACAAACCCCATCCATGTTGGACGCTTCCTATCACAGTTTCAGAGAGGGGAAAAGCAAAACAAAACAATGACCCATCAAATCATGATTCCCTTCCTTAACAGTACCCGTAGGCCTTACTTGTTTTTATTGGCCTATGTTCGTATAATGACTTTTTTTGTCAGATGAGCTTGTAATTTTGATCATCATCTTTGTGGGATCATTGCGGGATCCATTCCTGAGTAATAATCGGCTTCACATCATTTGGCAAGGTCTGACTAAACGCGATAATTCTAGTTGGGGCAAGTTTAGTAATAGAACGTAAGGGTACAGCATACCAAATCGGGCCAAGGTTGTTCCGCCGAGCTTATGATCATGAAGTAAATCTGTACATACAAGTACAAACGCTGGTGCTAAAGACAACACGGGGTTCAGTCACTTCAGTGTTTCAGATTTTGTGGAACTGATCGGAAAATGTTGTTCCTAATGTTGCACTTTTTGTCTGCGGAAGAGGAGGGATGTGACCCGGCCGAAAACGGGCAACAAATCGGTCGGGGAGACTGGGAGACTGCCGTTTGATAAACAACTGAACGTCGATCGAGTCACGTGGCCTCTGGAAGCTGATCTCGTGGTTGCAGCACACAAAACCAATCCAAAATGGCTCCGCCGAGCTGTTTCTCATTATCCTTGATTAATCAGGGGTCTTTGGAGGCTAATTATTGTAGAATAAATGATTTGTAAGACAACTTCCATGCCGGGGTTCAATGTTTAATTTCGTGTGTAATTTGTAACATATGGGGGGCTTTAAATGTGGCCCTATCTGTAGACGTGGAGGGATGCTTTCCCCAAATCATTGCAGACATTCGGCTTGGACGACTACACATTTGTGTTTTTCCTAGGGGCAATAAGCAGAAAATCTATCAACGTTTATTTATAATAACAAAATTTACAGGAATCTGAGAGATGAAGGTCCAAACTACAATTTCAAGTATTCGGTAATCCGTATGGACTTTTTCGCCTCGAAGGTGAGGGTTTTTGAACTGCTATCTTAAAAGAATACATCTCATGACGATTGAATGCAATGCATTCCCACTTGCAAGAATCCTTCATTGGCAATAAGAACACTCCGTTTTTCCTGCAATAATCAATGTTAGGGATCAGGCCAGAATCGCACAAGGCGTGATGGGTCACTCATTGTGTATATTCAGCATACTGCAAGAATGGTTTCATTCTGAATGAATGACCCGAAACGCACAAATTCTCAAGTTTAGGGTTAGGCGCGTGGAAACGGTAAGAATTTACCCGAAAGGCATGAGTATCATCCTGACATACAGTATATAAACCACGTTTAGAGTTGGTCAAGTTTCTATCCCTAGGCTTGTGTTGAACTTTCTCTTCATTCCAATAATAGTCATAAACTCTGCGTGGGGGATGGCTTTCAATCTTGTGGGTTCTGGAAAGCGTTGACATGTGTATCAGAGAATCGTGGTGCTACGTGCCAGAAAGCAAGATCTCAGCTCAACCTGTAGAAACCACTTTTGTAATTGAATTTCCCCTGTCGTCTGCATGGGTGGCGTTTATTGTTTTATTGTCTACCCGTCTATCCTTTAGCGCGTACCGTATTGAGTGTCCTTGTAACCCTTCCCTCTGTCAGCACCCCTGGCTATAGCTGCATGGTTGCTTCGTATCGAGACAGAGCAGAGACATAATCGTGTTGTCTGGGACATACCATAATGGAAAACACATTCTTTCCTTTCTTTGGTTCTAGGAAATCCTTGAAATGAACCCTGGGGATTTTTTTTCTGGCGGTTAGTCGTAATTGTATTAAAAAAAAACCTATTTAACAATATTGGCAGTGAGTGTGTGTATTCAGTATTGCTTGTTACCTTGTCAATAGGTCACAAACATGATCCAACAGTCGCCACGCGCAGCACTATTACTCACTTACACATTTAAAAATACCAATAAACATATATAGTTAAATGTATCAAAAATGCTGTGAAATTGTAGCTAATGGAAAGCTTCCGTTTACGCGTAGAGGAATTTTGTATGGATTGCCAATGGTCGTTGGAACAAAGGTGCCCTTTTTACAAATACTGCCCTCTCGCGTTCCCGTCTGTCTCTCAACTGAGAGTTCATCGGATTCTGAAGAAAAGGCTTATGGAAAGACATCTCGTCCAACCTCTTGACCACGTTTTTCCCGCGAAAAAAGACGGGCACCGTGCAAAAAAGTCCGTTGCTAACTAAATGTGTCAGGGAACTAGGGAACTAGTGTCAGGGATTTGTTCAACCTGTGAAGAACAGCGAAGAACAGCGCCCTCAATATCTACGGCACTGATTTTGATTAATTTAAAAAAAACCTGAAAAAATGGAAAATAAAATTTGACTGGACCGGGACTTGAATCTGAGACCTCTGAAGTTGCTCGACCATCTGACCCATCCAGCCCTTAGATGATGGCCTTCAATAATAGTCGACTAGTCTTTGGTAGAGCACTGGTACATTAATCCAGAGGTCTCAGGTTCAAGTACCGGTCCAGTCCAAGTTTTCTTTGCCAATTTTTCAATGGGAACAATATAATAGTCAACTAGTCTTTACCGTGGTGGGGGCACCAGTCAGGAGCAATTCAACTATTAACTGCCGCATATCTCCAGGGATTGCACCCCTGCTTTCATTCAGATGCAAACAACTACGGCAGCTCTGGATGCAGCTTTTTCAATTCATGTCAAACAAACAAAGGAAAAACTGACTGAATCATCTTGGGGTCATCGTTTGAACACTCGTTCCATGACTCCCGTCGGGTAAGTTGTCACATTGCACGTCCGCGTATTGAAACAGTCACTGCACGATTTTCGTGAGAAATCTTTTTGCCTTGAAGACAAAGTCATAAGAATGTATATAGGGCTTGACGTTTCGATCCTAGCAGGGAATTTTCTCAAAGGCTGCCTTTGGGAAAGGTCCTGGTAGGATCGAAACGTCTGGTCCTCTATAAGTGCATTTGGACATAGTAAGTAGTTTGCCACATATCTTTCAAAACAAATGCATTGATATGCCTGGAAGATGTGTTGCTAACGGTTTCAGCAATACTTCTAAGGATGGAATAAATCTGATACTAGAATAAGCAGCAATTGGGCGTCTAAAATCAAGCCGATGCGAAGAAATGGTCCGGCCGGAAGTACACCGTTCCGTGCTGTGCCCAGTCGAGTAAACTTACTTTCACGGAGACCATTATTTTGGGCCCATGCAATCAATATTTTACGGTTGTGCACCGCGTTCCTGACTGTTGCCTTGAGAAAACCCCTTTTTCAGAATCTCAATCCTAAAGTTCTCTACTGGCAGTCCATCAGATTCTGACAAAAAGGCTGGTGAAAAGTCGTCACGTTGGTACTTATTTCGTGAAAAGAAGACTGGTTCGACTGGTGTTTATGATCTCAAAGTTAAGTGGGCCTGACGTGTCGATCCTAGCAGGACCCTTGTCAAAGGTAGAGTGACAAGGACAAAACAGATACATGTATACGAAGGAAGGGGGAAGAGAGTGAATATGATACGGATGAGAAACAAAGGACAACAGGAAAGCTGGTAGGGTTAGATCAAAGGGAAGGGCAAGAAGGGTTTAGGGTTTAGTGAGAAGAGGGGGAGATCAAAGAGAGAAGTGATGCACCTCCAATACCGACAGCAAATTGTATTGGGGGTTTGCAAGAGGAAATAGAACTCTGACCTAGGCTATAGTACATGTACTCATCAACCCAAGACTAAACGGAATCGTGACGTAAAGTCTATGAGACATAGGCCTAGCCTATATGACGAACCAAATTAAAACTTCCACATATTCACGAAGAATACTCGGTAAATTACACTGTGCTCTGTGTTAGTTAATCATTGTCGTAGGCCTAAAGTCAACTAGTACCAGTACCCATCTGGACATGCAGCGCACCAAACCGAGCCAACTTGGCTCCGCCGCGCTGATTTTGTTGCATATTATAAGGAGTCCATGAAGGCAAATCCATTTTTATAAAATAACATGACACTGGCCCAATGCCCCCAGCCCCACAAACAAGCCAACGACTGCTTCGAATTACATTGTACTACCCCACGGACGTACATTTACGAGTGCATGTAATACACAGACACATGTAATGTACACACGTACGTATGTGTACATTATAATACTACCAGGTCTCTGGTGGTTACTACACAAATCAGGAAATCAGTCGTCCGTAGTCGGTTAAAACTCATGAGGGCGCTATTTAAAAATCCAACATCTGTTCATCTCTCACAGATTGGTGAAAAACCCTGACTTTTTTCCCTTTTCTCATTTTTCAGATTATTGTTTGAGCTAAAAAGAATCACTGTGTTGTTTTGTGGGGGTTAGTCTAATTGTTCAACAAACCGAAGTAATATATCAACCTTGACCAAATATTGTATCGGGCCTCCCTTTCGCGTCCGACGGGACTAATTCAATGTGTAGCTCCTAATTCAATGTGCAACTTAAGATAAAAAAATCCCTTTCACTCCATTCATGCCTGAAGGGACTCCTGAGTCCCTGTATAGAGCTAGCATAATAAATGCTGCCCTCTATAGGCATGTAGTGTTTAGTCTCAACCAAAGATAGTATAGCGCCGCGTAGCGGCGCAAGATGGAGAACTGGCTGGAAAACCTGAAAAAAATTAATTGGCATGGGCGCCCGCAGCCGCCATTCTGGCAAGCTGGATTGGCCCAAAGTCTACACGCGGGCTAGTATGAGTGTATACAGGCTAATGGCAAACGCAAAGTAAACATCATGTCGACGTTTTGCTCGGCCATTAACTGCGCCGGAACAAGACAGGGAAATGCCCGAATTTATCTTTCTTAAGATTTCCAAAGGTTTGTAGATGTATAATAAATTGAATTGATTCGTTGGTTAATATTTTTGTAATTACTGTAATTTTCAACAGCATTTCTCGCCCTCATACACTACAGAGTACTCTGTACTACCATGTGTGCGATTCAAACATTTGATTAATTTATTGAAAATTGATAGGCCTTTTGTTTTTTTCTTGGACCATTTCAGGTACCAGTATCTCCTGGGAAAAACCCCTTGCTATGTGCGTTCAGTAACTACCGGCTCTGCAGTCAGTGCTGAAAATTTTGAGGGAAGGCATGTTCCTCAACAAGGAGACGGAGAAGCTTTAGTGGAATGTCATCCCTACCAAGCCATTCCAAATCCCCCACACCCATCGGGCAACCAAGGCAACACCTCTGTCATAAATACAAACAAGGAGGCAGAAATAACCTCTTTAATAATTAAATTTGAACAAACAGAGAAATACAAATAATACACACACAAAATGTTGCAAACTGCTTACTGACTAAAATTACCAAAATGCAAACTTCTAAAAGTTTAGTGGGCCTGACGTTTCAATCCTAGCTAGACCTTTCTCACACATGTATAAAAAACAAACAAATACAGAGTAATCAAAATAATCAGAGAAATATTTTCTCCCACTAATTGTGAATTATTGAAGGAATTCAGATTAACACAAAAAGGAAACAGCAAACATCCAACTCTTCCACACTGTACTATTGAAATCAAGTAAATCAATGTATTACTATTAGCTTCAATGCTCGAACGAAGAAACAAAATAATGCAAGCCTACATAGCGTTTTTTGTTTGTTTTTTCGCTTGGCGAGTCAGGAATTAACCAAAAAACCAACAATAACAACTGAAAACCAGTTTCGAAACTAAATGACTCCAAAAAACAAAAACCTGAAGAAAAAAAATCCCACAAATATTCGGATTTGTTCTACTGACTGTTTACCTAGATTTTGAAATTGACTGAGGTTTATTAAGGTCCCTTGGCCAATTAAATAAGTGCTTTGCGGCATGATAGTGCTTTAGGCCAGACATCTGAGATAAGATTTGGGTTTGGTCATGGGGTCATTAGCAAAATAAGTAAAACTATATATGTTTTCATTCCCTACCGTAGGCTAGCTACTCTCAAAATTGGAAGGGTAAGAACTATTCTGTGGGGTCCAATTTCTTCTATAATCTGTAAATCATATTACTCCCCCATGACGTTGATGTTGTTGAAGTGTTGTCCCAACAACTTTGAAAAAAATATTTTTTTTAATTCCCCAAAAGGACAAAAGTCAAAGGGCGTACCCTATGGTTGCGCAACACTATTCAGTTGCTGCAATAAAGAAAATAACCTGAAGGAGGTGACATGGTTAAAAGTATGTAAAGGGATAATAGGCATAGGGCAAAATTAATCAAACATTCTGCTAGTATACATATAAGTTGTAACAATTTTGATACTTATTCCCTTTTCATTGCTGACAGCAGAAAGTGTGTTCAATAATTCCTCGGGATAAAATACACAAGAATTGATCATACATATATAACTTCCAATGAGCATATTTTCAAAAGCTATGCAATAGGGCCACAACAATCACCGGAAGACTGCATAATGAATCTGAATGCTAGTAAATGCAGTGTGTTATCTCAAACCGTTAATAACCCTTGTATTTATACTCAATCTGTATATAAATTATGTACCAAAATATTATAAATTATATGTATAATTTTATATACGTACATGAATTTATTCAATTTGATATAAATATGTATATAAATTTGTATAATGTATGTTTTTATTTATTTATTTAATATTATCCTTTTCCTGTAAATGCCATATTTTTGTTGTTGGATTATTTTAACAAATAAAGATGATTAAGAACCCAAAAATAATGTGTAAGTAACAACAAAATAAGTGAACGACTGCAATGTTATATCAATATCAAAATGCTTTGTGCTACCTACCTGAAATCTCAGCTGCTAGCTACAGACAGTTAATCATGAAATAGAAAGAAATTTCACGATATTTACTTGATTTCGCCTCATTGATAATCTTTAGATACTATTCTGCTTTTAATTGTACTGTTTTAGGCTTTTAAAGATAAAGTATAGACCGATTTTACTGACGTCGAGTTGGCGGAACCTCGCATCATGGACCAACAACTGTACAAACTGGCCCCGTGATAATGATTTAACGTTAAAATACATAAATATATTAAGACAAATGTTTGAGAAAGTTCCCATGTACCGTGCACATACTTTTGCAGAACTAGCTCACCACAGTGAAAAGAAAAAGATCAGCCGAACAATTTCCACTGTTTGCTAAGGACTTGATCGAGACTGTGAGATCTAAGGTTACTTTGCTTTACACAACGCACACGACATTCTTATTTTCTCCTTTGCCATGACATGAAAGGCATCGTGCTGAATTTGATGGATGACCTATAGTACTCGTGCAAAAAAAAAAAAACTGAAAACTCCAGTCGTGCCAATCATGCGCCAACCATGTTTGTTGTTTACATTAACATCCGGGACATTTAGAATAACTAACTTGCCAGAATGGCGGCCGGCGGCACGCACACGGATTTCACACGTCTGCATAGCGTTATGATCGAGTTCTCCATCTTGCGCCGCTAGCGGCGCTATAAGATCTTTGGTCTCAACTGAGTTTTGTGAACTGCTACGTCTCAATTTACCATCGATTTATGCGCCAACTTCCCGCTCCAGAAAAATTACATTTGCTGTCCAGGTAAGAACTCTGATTTTTTATGCATATTGTACATCCTTTGTAGATTATTTTGATACCAAATAGTTGCCTGTAGGTACCAATATTTTGTAAATGGTTTTGCTGATGGGACTCGGAAGTCCCGTCAGGCTGTGGCATAGCGTGGGTACGCATTCAAAATGGCGGCCAGCATGCATGCACTGTACATTATGTAACGTACATGTACATCGTAATTAGTACACAGTGTGTGTATGTTTGTGTACTGTTGTGTACCGTCCTCAATTCTGACATGAAAATGCAATGTACGTACTAGGCTTAGTACGTACATTGCATTTTCATGTCAGAATTGAGGACGGAATTTGCATTACACAACAATAATTCAGAAGTAGGGCCTTACTTACTTATACTGTACATGTATAACCTTTTGTTAATTGCATGTTCTTGTTTTTATTGTTTCATCAGATTCTAATCATGTCGTCTTCAAAGAAAACCTTGAGTCCATCATGGATGGTATTCCTGACTATGGGTCAGATGAAGACACGCCTATCGAATCCGACATAGATGACGAAGAGTTCTTTGCTGACGATCTGCCACAGCCATCATTGCCTTTGGATGATCGTGAGGTCTTGCAGACACAACAAGCTTAGGTTTCTGACAGATAGAGAGCTTCTCGGAATTGTCTGTCTTGATGGGCTACCATCAACTTCCGTCATGGCGGAATTATGTCGGAACTGTTACTGAAATTGTGTAATCGTAATCGCTTTCTACATGTGCATTCAGAAGAAGCAGGTATCACTGTTGAACATTTCATGTGTTTGATTAGATTGCCAAAGTCCACTGTCTACGCTCAAGTTTCTTGGAAAATCTGACCAAATCTTGAAGAATTTCTCTATTCGTGTTCAATTGTTTATGTTCCACAGTAATTTTGCACAATTTGTAATAAAACTGCGAGTTAAGAATACCGGTAGATACAAATTGATTTGTGTCTGTTTGTGTTCATTGGTTATTCATATGAAGTTCAGTGCAATGTTCAGTCTACTTACAGCCCGTCGGGACTTGTAAGTCCCGCTGCTAATTAAAAATCATTAAACATTTTGGTGTCAAAAAAATATATTGGGCTTAAAAGGGTTAAGTTAAATGCTTCAGATTCGTGGCCTTACTACAAAAATTAGTGTGACTCCTAAAACGGGCAACAAATTGGTTTGGGAATTGGAAAACATTGCATTTACGGGTGAATATTCTCTGGGGATAATTCGCCAAAACAAACCCCCAACAATCCATAATTATATATTTGCTAACGAAAATGTCTCCTTTTTCCCCAAAAGTGAGCAATACAAATGACCATTATTGAAATCTGTGATTCTCACTGAATCCAAAAATGACCACGTAGGATGGTGATACGGGTGTTTTCGGCGGTAAATCTGGGTGTTTCGGTCGGGTAGTTTTTCGGTTGAAATGTGTTAGCGGTTTGTACTCACCATCTAGTCCAAGTAACCTGGACCCTTACAATCGCCCTTTTTAAAATTTTGAGGGGTCGGGCGATAGTAGGCTCCAAGGAATCCTGCTGGAAAACTCGGTAAGTAACTATGTGTTCAACTCCATGACTACCGGTACCCCCGACCAAAACCCCCAGATTTTACCCCGAAAACACCCGTGAAACCGTCCCACGCACCCATCTTTGGATTACGTGAGAATCGCCGATTTCAATACTGGTTATTTGTTTTACTCACGTTTGAGGAAAAAGGAGAAATGTTCGTGTGATTCTCACTTAATCCAAAGATGGGTACGTGGGACGGTTTCACGAGTGTTTTCGGGGTAAAATCTCGGGGTTTGGGTCGGGGGTAGTCATGGAGTCCAACACATAGTTACTTACCGTGTTTCTCAGCAGGATTCGATCCTTGGACCCTCCTATCGCCCGACCCCTCAAAATTTTTTAAAAGGGCGATTGTAAGGGTCTAGTTACGGTACTGGGACTATGCACCAGCAGGGTTTGGACTCGGTTCGACTTGGACCCTACAGTCACCCGAACCTCAAAATTTTAAAATTTGATTAAAAAAAAGGGTGAATTGTCAGGTCCAAGTTACTCGGACTACAAATTACCCTCAAATTGAAGCCTGTATATTCCTCTTTCTTTCCATACCACCGTTTCAAAATTAATGACTAAGGAATAATATCAAATTACGCGGAAACAACATTCCGAAATATGGAACTATAACTTAGAAACGCTGAAAGTGCATTCAAACCGGTACCGATCGAAAGCTAATTGCATCGTGCACCCAGATAATGGCCGAGGTTGAAAAGTGTAACTGTGCCGACGTTAGAGACCTTGTCAAGTCTAGGTCTAGTTTCCATCTAGTGAAGCCTCAGTGACACTAAAGGATCAGTGGGGCCGAAACCAGACTACGCGCAGCATTGCAACAAGACATAACACGTCCTTGCACACTGTGTACATGTACATGTACATTGTACATGTACACATGTACAATGTACATTGTGTACACTGAACATGTACGTGTACAGCGACCGCATGGCTGCATACACGTACACGTACATGTACATACATGTATGTACGTATACGCTGCGCTACTCAAGCCTCTGCAAGATCATCAGCACTCAGCAGCTACAAGTTATTTTACTACCGAAAAAAATGAATTGGGGTAATAATGGGGTTCTTAATTTATCTTTAGAATTGTGTGGTTTTGATTTTCTTTTGTTTTTCATTGAAAAAAATCAAATCCCAGTGGGGGGCGAGGCGGGGGGGGGGGCGACGATCTTTCATGGGGGGCGTACGCCCCCCCCCACGCCCCCCCCCCCCGTAGCTACGCCGCTGCTCGTAATCCAGGTTCGCGTCTTCGTAAAGGAACACAAGCGTTTGGTCGACTCGGCGGCCAAGGTCTAGGGGCCGCTGTGATTCCTCCCTCACATGGCGCATGGGTCTGGAAGACGCTTAATATAAACAGAGTAGGCGGGCCAGTAGGCTTTTGAATTAATGACGATTGGCGTTATAAAATGGTGCATGTTTCATGATAATTGCACCAGAATAAACTATAGACGACCTTTGGAAAATTCTCCAATAAGAACAGTCAATATACAGTACTAGTGGGTTGTACCGAGGGCTAGACTGGTCCTGGAGCCCCCTGAGTAGATCACTGTGTCGATGATGTGACCATGCAGACTGGTCTGGTGTAGTTCTTCATTTTTGTCACCTTCCTCTTTGCAAGGCAAGCTCAGTTACTCACTCCAAAACGGAAATACTAACCCTTGATCTTTATGCAGTTTGGGTAATGAAGAAATTATACTCGAAACGGTTTGCTTGTTCAATATGTTAAGGCGTACTGGAGTAGGTGACATCAATACTGGATCGTGTAAATTTGTTTCAAATTTCAAAATTCGGATTACACAACCCTTCCCCTCTGGAATTCCTTTGTGATATACTCTCGCCTAATCCATGTTTATAATAATAAATGTTTGGAGAACCTTTGGAGCCAAAACGCGCCCAGAAATCGCCCAGGAAAGCCTTAACCTTACAGTTACACGACCGTGATGTTGCTAAGGAGGGGATGCGTTTCATGCCGCAAGAGGGCGTACTTTAACTACGCAAACCTTCGTCTTTGGATACCAGTTAATTATTAATACAATGTAAAATAGTGCCTCGACCTTCAGAGAAATTTGACCATGTTGTGTCTTAAAGATGTTTTTGTGGCTATGAAAGTGGAGGGATGCGTCAGGAAAAGTACCTGCAAATTACCTGTGGAAAAAGTACCTTTTTAGGATGTTTTTTTTCTGAGGGTAATTAAGAAAAAACACATCTCGGTTAAAAGTACAAAACAAATTTTAAGGAATCTAAGAGATCGAGGTTCAATCGATTTCCAGTTACAGAAAAGACAAGTGAGTCGGTTGCTTTTGCTCTGTCGTCGAAAAAAAGAAAAGAAATTAATCTAAGAGATTATGATTCAAGTAATATCGATTTCCGTCACCGAAACTGAGAGAACCCAGTGTAAATACAATTGAAAGCGAAGTAGTTTTGCACATTGTCTTACCGAAGCTTATTTATTGTGCTGGATGCAACACACTAGTTTGAATAAACAAAAAATGGCTCCACCGAACTGATCATCATAAATTGAGTACCCACAACCTTTCAATAATGGGGGTCTATTCACCTGATATATTATAGAAAACTGTATACAATGCTTAATTTTGGGTGTAATTCAAACGTTTTGGGCTTTAAATGGGTCCTATTCGAGTGTGGAAGCGGAGGGATACTTTCCAAATTCCTTTGCAGGGAATTCGGCTTCAACAGCTACACATTTTGGAGGTCTTTTTATGAGGCAATTAGCAAAACATCCAAATTCTGCAAAGAACACAAAAAGTAAAACGAATCTGAGAGAGATGAAGGTTCCAAATACAATTTAGAATATAGATACAAGAACTAAAGCCGCGTCCGCACTGGACTTATTTTTTACCGAGCCCGTGGGTAACATTCCAATGGGTAAATCTTCCCGGCGTCCGCACTTGGACTTTCGACTCGGGTAAACTAACCGAGACGACGCAGTAAAACTAACCGACTGGCGCGTATAAACGCAAGAGGGCGCTATGGTGGTGACCTTTCACCGGATGTAAATACCATAAAACTACGACACGTCGACCCTGCTCGAAAAGTAAACAACATTGTTGTATTGGGACCATGGCACGTCACGTGGTATTTAGGGCCTCTGGCAATGCGGGGCGCCGGATGTGGTTTTTTACCGAGTCGTTTACCGAGACGTCGTGTCCGGATTGGACTTTTCGGCTCGGTTAAACTGACCTGGTCAATTTAACCGGGCAGAAGTTGGTCGGTTAAACTACCCACTGGAGTCGGGTAAGTTACCTGGGAGGAAAACTTTCTGGCTGTCCGCACTGGACTTAAAATGGTCAATTTGCCCATTTGCTCGGTTAGTTTACCCATTTTAAGTCCAGTGCGGACGCGGCTTAAGAGACATTCAGGTGAGGGAATTTGCGCCTCAAAAGCGAGGGTTTATTTCCTGCGTTTTATAGGAGCTCGATTTAGTGATCTGCACTCCGCAGAATCCTGACTGGCGCCCTCTGTTGTTCATGGACGTCTTGTATCGCCCATAAACCTTCTTCTTCATAAACGATCTTCCTGGCTTGTTCGAGAACTAACGCCAGCATCCGGGTTGCATCTACTTTAGTTACCTATGACCGACTCTAGTTACCAGGTTGAGTTCTCTCATTTCAGGATGGAAATAACGAAATAGGTTCATGGTGTACTCACCTTAGAATAATTATTTGAAGGCCGAGTTATAATATAGGCCCACTACAATAGGCCTATATCGAACTACAAATGCCCCATAGAGCCTAGGAGTTCAATGCTTCAAATCATGTGGAAATCGGATAATTTGTGTTTTACATGTGCTGCTACTTGCCTGTGGAGGAATGCGTCACGAAAACTAGCAGAAAACAGCTTAGAGGAAAGAGCAACTCTTTGGGGTGTTTTTCTGGATGTAATCAACAAAAACCATCACACTTGAAAAATAATCCGACATAATTACGAAATAACCTACAATTTAGAGCATTGATACAATTACTCAGGAACTTTGATGGTGAATAATTGAACTTTTGCTATAATGGCCTAGGCCCTATAGAAGTTTATTTTGTGGTTATCCCACTTCATGTTATCGCTTCTGCATGAATGGCGCCCTCATTGTCATAAGTAAGTACAAGTGTATACACATTCAGCTATTTGCTAATCCAACTAGTCCTAAACTAACTCAGTCCTGAAACAGGCTTAGTTCAAAAGCAACTCTACCCCCAAACCAACTGAGTTTTAGATCATCTGTCCGAAACAAATTCAGTCATAACATGCGTCTCAGTCTTTCGCCAACCAACTCGGCCGGTCTATAAGGCCTGTAAGTTACTTTGAAGGCAGAGTTACCATGTCAGTCCTCAAACCAACTCAGTCCCAAACAAACTCCATCCCAAGCCCACTCAGTCCTAAACCAACTCAGTCCTAAACAAACTCTGTCCAAAACCATGTCGGTCGGACTGGAAGGCCGGTGAGTTGCCGAGACCCGAGAGGGCGCTATATTTTTCTACTCAAGTTACATCGTAAGCAACGAGGTAAAGTCATGTGCATATTTTTGAAAGGTGATATCGTACTCTAGTCATTTGAATTCATCGACATAAAAGAAACAACGCATTTGCGATGTAATAAGAGCATATATAATAAATGTCGGCACAGACAACTGGGGCTGATGCCATATAGTTTGCAGGGAGCATGTGGAGCTGATTGTTGACAGCAACGGGGTATTAAACCACGAAGGAATTAAAACTCCTCGGATAATGGAGCATGAGAACAGCACACAATGATTGCCACTTATGGAGATACATTATAGGCCTACATTATGTCGCTTTGGATGAAAGAGACTGTTTGTAATAGTTTGAGAGCGACAGGTGATCGGTCAGTTAATTCACGTGTCGTGGTAATTTTAGTAAATTCCAGTGGTGTGCCTCCATGGTAACGCATTGGTCAAAATAATGGTAACATTTCGTTGGAGTGAACAGAATCCTGTCATTAATGCTGTCTCGTACTATGCACTCACTGCTGTATATTATGCTGTGGCCCAGCAAGCATGACCTGTTTGCTTTAATTTTTAGTTGATTCGATAACATTTTTATTTGAATCAGTGTTTATTTATCACTAAAGTTGTATACTTGGCCAAAAATAATCCATATCACTGATCTTCAGATATTTGTGAAATACCTCTGGCCTGTGTTTTGCTCTCCCTTGTTGAGAAGAGTTTCCATTCGTAGTCCCAAGCACAAGTCATGTAGAAATTACTCTGCAAATAGTCCTTGTTCAAAACGCCATCGCAGTGCGTGATTGCCAATTGCTCCATGTATATGTTCCAAAACAGATGGACAAACACGGAAACAGACATAAACAAACAAACAAACATGGACGTCAATTGTGCAAAACGTTAAGCAGGCTAGATTCTTTACTGAGAGTGAATATAACACCATATGATTTATACAAGTACCCGGCCTGATAAGAAGCAAGGCAAACAATTTGGTATCGGGAGCAATATGCACAGTGGAAATCATACAGACCATGAACTGTGCACGATGCCAAGTTTCTTTTGGGGCACTCGAGGGATTCAGGAACTAAACATATCCAAGCCTTTGCTTATTGATGCGACGCCAAAAGTTAGCGCGGGTCTCGGAGAGAGTTGATGGAGAAATCTAGGCATGACTGTCCACAGAAACGTGCCAAT
>OX465101.1:18804123-18856623 GCA_949987565.1 Luidia sarsii | reverse complement strand
TCTGCCGTTTTTTAATTGGTGTCTTTCCCTCGATTTTACAATTTCGATGGTTGGCTGTTTGAAGGCGAGAGATATTCTGGGCTATCGAGTGCAGCGGAATGTGCCTGATTTGCTACACACGTTCGGCTTTTAGATATGCCATCGTTCTGTGTCTTAGATGTCGCCCACCAAGACAAACAGGTCAAGAGATTCCAAGTCCCGTATATCACACCCCGTGGCAAGTATTGATGTCGCCCAACACCTCCTATTTATTCGGGCAATCAAGGCTCCAACCCCTCGTCAATATAGACTGCACCTACCAGCCGATATTAGAGTCCAAGTTGACAGGCTGGTTATATAGTCGGCTTTCTAGTCTGGTTGAAGTCGTTCAAGACACACCGCCCCTGGGGTTGTCAATAGTTTGCGTTATGCTTTCCTTGCCCACTTGCTCACTGCAAACTGGCTTGGATGTTTTCTGCAAACATCCCCATCCAAATGTTGGTGGTGTCTTTGATTCGGCCTCGATTAGAACGTCAAACACGCATAGCATTGGTGCTATCGATCGAACAGCGACCTGGTGAGAAGGCAGCACGTGCTAATATTATGGCCTTTCCGCTCGGCACTCCCCCCTCCACATCTCTCCAAGAAGTCCGCCGCTGATGACTTTCATGGCGCACGGCCATGAAATATTCAGAGGAACACTCGGCTTTTTCCCCCTCATCTTTTTTTTCTTCGTCGGGGAGAAGCTTTGCGGCGATTTGTAGAGAGGCAGGGAATGGCGCGTGGACCGTCACTGCCCTCGCCCTGTCTGCGGATGGAAAGGGTCCGGCCTTTGCAGCGCTGCCAGAGTTGGGTCTGGCCGCGGGGTATAGCTGCCTCTCGCTCGGTTCAGGTCTGGGCCGTTTGGCCAGGTCGTACAAACCTAATTGTCACAGTTGAATATCCGGCGTGGGTGATATGAAGTGTGTCACTTTGCTTCATGAATTTACATGGCTGTGTTTCCTTGTATTGATCCGCTATTGGAACTTAACACTGTCCAAGTACTTGCAACAGGCACTGCCTGGGGACAATTTACTCCCGACCGAAGTCTCGGCTACATTGCTCGTTCACGATTATACTGAACACCTTTATGACAGATGTAAAAAAAAAAGATACCATGTCTACCCCAGCCCCGTCAATTAATATGTTCTTTTTTTTTATTGTGTGTATGGCGATACCCTCAGCCACTCTGGTATCCCCGAGGCCTTAACTTGACGTATGGTTTTGACTTAACAGCTTAATGGCTAAATACCACTGTGCTTGATCGTTTTCTGACGGGCGAGATGTACCTTGGCTATGCCCCCTCGATTTTGTCTGTTCTGAGTAACAAGAGGCCTCATTTATCGGGGTTAGAATGCATGGTAATGGGAGGAAACGCGATCACCGACCCTTGCCTTGTATCATTCAGGCTGTTCTTATCTACCACCAACTGCCCAGGCCATAGGCGACATGACTCGCTAAGTGTGGATGCATTTAAACTATACAACAGAAAGACCATGGCGTCAGATTGGACTCCCTTCTACCACATACTATACTGAAAGAAAAGTACCACATTTTTAAAGGGGTGCTATTGTGAGATACATGAATATTTATTGAAGCATTGCAATGACAGCGGGAACACATATGGATCAAGTATCCAATTTGCAAGACCTATGGCCAAAGGGCCTCGGTCTTGAATAGGACTACATGGAGTTCGGAATATTCATAACGATGTCTTCCCTTCTGGTCTCTCTCATCGAGTCAATGTTCTTTTCCCGGTAAACTGCTCACATCCTGAACAATCCAAATGTCTTTTTTGGATAGGCCTATGTCCCGTGTTTCCAATTGTCATCCAATCACCGGTATTTTCAAACGCTAGCTTTAATGTTTGCGCTGATTTTTCGACCATATGCCTATATCTGTTTCGAATGACCTATTAGTATAAGGTAGCATGTGGAACTCGACACTCGCGCGTGGTATCTTGTTGATTCCGAGATGTAAAGAAGTGAATGAAAACAGATGCAACGGATGTCATTTCAATCAGTTGTTTTTAAAACAAACCTAATTTACTCAGTCACTAAGCCACCCTGTCTGACGTGCATGTAATCAAATCACATTTGGATGAGAGAGGCTAAACATCCATGTTAGCATCTTATATACACAAGCGAACTGCATATATGCAGCATGGCCAAGCACGCCTCGCTTGACACAAGGGTGTTGCGCCATGCAGCTATAGACCTCTTGATTTCTGCGATTAATACAACCAAGGCCCCTTTGCCAACATCTTCAAAGTGTTAAGGGCAGCGATTAAGACACATCATCCCCAATGAGTTGCCAAAGCCTAACGAGTATACGCACAGACGCAGACAGTTGTCAATATATACACACCGGGCCCAGCGAGCAAACACTTCAGCTTTGATCTTTATTTCAGCCAGTATAATATTTGCATTCAGGTCTTGTTTAACTCCCATATATACTCGGCACTCATAATGTACTCGGTGTGTCCCCATAGGCCCTTGCTAGTAGCACATAGCTGGCCGAGTAGTCAAACATCCAAACCCCTGCCCACTTTTGCTGCCCACAATGTCCAGTCAGAACCTGCATGAAGGGGGAATCAGTGCCAACATAATTCATCTGATTATTCTTGGTACCATTGACCTTCAAATACAACTCTTGACCTTCGATAGGCCTAAGATTGCCTTTCCGTTTAGAAACGTGCACGTTTCAGGCAAGTTCATGCAGGGCGTGATGGGTTAACTAATGTATTTTTCGTTGGATGTGTTGCCGGTCATTTTGTTGACGTATATAGGCCTATAGTATACCATGGAGGAAGGAGAAAGGAGTATACAGAGCGAATTGTTGAAAACAGTGTATACAGTGTTATAGGCCTACATGTATTTATGGTGACATTGGGGATTCGCATGCTCTTTATAGTCACCCTAGAGGCGGAGTGAGCCGCAATGCCGTCGGAGAGAAAGTTCTTGGCAGGCTATTCCTGCATATTCCAAGTGCAGTCTGAATATTCAGAGAGCATTCTATCAGCATTCTAAATACTCCTACTACTGTGTTCAAACCAGATCTGACCTGTAGTGGAGAGGTAATACACCATCAGCTTGAATGTGCAAGAATCATTCGGGGTGGGTTCGAGCGCATTCGAGGTATTTGAATGACATTTTGAAAATTCGAGAATCCGACTGGTTCTGCTTGAATTCTGCAGAGTTCGAATACATGTGAAGGGGGCTTTTCATGGCCACGGTTACATGTCCTGCATTACACTGATAATGGTTGTCATTGTGGTCGTGATGATGGTAGTGGTGCTGGCGATGGGATGGTGAAAGATCGTGGTGATATTGGGTGAAGGTGGCGTTGATAGTGATGATGGTGAACATCATGCTTAATTGCGGTTGAATGATGACAGTGGTTATCATAATGATGGTGATGGTGGTGATGAGGAGGATGACGATCAAACTAAATTGATGCAGGAGAAATATCGTGTATTACAATATACAGTTTCGCAATTAAATAAAAATGTACAAATTATATCAGACATTTTCAGGGAAGCGTAAAACTCAACATCAAACATTACTAACGATTACACGCCGACATGCCGAATGGATTCAGTACCGTAATGATTTCCAACATCACAAGGCACATTAGGTCCATTCATTGGGTGAAACTATTCTACAGTATGGCGAAAGTTAGCCTATCCATAACTTGGAATGATATACAAAATATGTTTCAAACTGCTAAATACTGACTTAGATGACCATAATGCAAATCTAACAATTAAGAATATCGAGCCCGACGACTGGATCCCAGCAGAAACGTTCTCAAAGGCAGCAATGCATAATTTGACTGATTTGACAGACAGAATATTCGGAGTAGAAACACTTGAGCTGCCTCGTGAAATTGTTGTTTTGTCATTGATGACAAAGATACGATATGCATCTATAGCGCGAAACATTCCAAGTGATAAACCGAAAGACCGCGCAAATTGCCTCCAATGCATTATTCAGAGAAGAAATTATTACGCACCATTTTGCAGTCGTAACTTGTACCTTTATACACCGTGGCGACTCAATAAAGGAAGACTATCGCGACGACCATCTGCACTGTGTGGTGTTTTCTCCCACAAGCGGTTATCAAACATTGATACGAGTACTTGGATCAATACAGGTACCCGGCAATATTGAATTGATTTTTCTTTTCCTTTTTGCTCTCCTCCTTTCAGTGCTGGCCGGTAAATGGTGTCGTTTAGGAACTACGAGTTATTGGGTCACTTGACCAAAGACCCTCTCTGTTTGATGCACGCCTATCAATCTGTTTTACTTTTAGATGGGTGAAGTGATATGCCGCTGTGCGCGGCCGAAGCACGCTCTATGTACAAACAATTTTCCCATCAGATTGAAATATCGCTTCTATAGATGGGTCACAGCAATATCTCTCTTGGTAAGGAATCTTAAATTTCGAATTTTTCAAATTCTACTCATGCTTCACGTTTTATTAATTGCTTCAAATGTGGACAAGAATAGTTTTAAGGTGTTATTGTTCTGGCTGGTTTAGAAAAATCACGTGTGTTTTTGAGAAAAAAAAATGGCAAAGAAAACTTTGCCTTGACTGAGACTTGAACCCAAGACCCCTGGATTAACGTACCAGTGCTCTTCCACCTGAGCTATCCAGCCCTTAGATGGTGGCCTTCCCAAATAGTCAACTAGGCTTTGCCGGGGTGGGGCGCCAGTCTGAAACTAACGAGCAATTCAACCATTACTGCAGTATATCTCCAGGGATCATGTCCCCGCTTTCATTCAGATGCAAACAACCAATTGGGGTCACACAAAGTGGATACAGCTTTTTCAAAGTGGATGCCGCTTTTTCGTATAGGCCTATATATATATATATATCTTGAATCTCGTGGAGAGTTGGTTGATGAGTAATATCAGAATCTCAATCATATATTGGTGTGGATTGTACATGTATTTGGTCCAACCATTCTTGCCCACCATACATGGAGCTATACTGAGAATAGAACTCTCTATACGTTAACAAAGGAAAAGGTAGACGAGGTTGCATCAGGAACCATTGCAAGATATTGCATTGGTAATTATTTTGTCAAGAGGCGATAATTTGACCGCTCATCTTACACACAAACGGGGGGGGGGGTATGTGTGACAGATGTTTAGCTTACTATGGTGTTCTCGTCCGAACCAAGGATTTGGTTTGTCGACAGTATCGTGGAAAGCACAGAGGCTGCTTACTGTCACTCGGTCCAATGTATATTCTTGTAGTCTTTCTTTGAATACAATGACTGGTTTAATCGTCCCATATCCCCACCCGTGCCTTTCATCATGAAATCCTCCCCTTGTTTACGTGCCAACGAAGTGTCCATGTCCTTCGTCTATGCGTCCCATCACCCTAGACCAACCATAGAGCTACGCTCCAACTGCCACCTCCGTTTGTCGATAAGCCCACCCTATAGCTAGTCCGTTAATGACCAGACAACCATTACGGTTCATCGAGGTGTCATTAATCCAATAAGACTGTCTGTCACAACTGGTAATTGAGCCATCGGTGGCTGGTGCTGGAGGACCAACATGTATAGTGGCTGCAGTGGCTCCCCACCGACTCTGCCCTGCTATACGGTACGGGTCAAATTCTGAAACCGGTCGCTTTGTTGTGTACTTGACATTAAGCCGTGTGGTTGAGGCAACGGGCAATCCATGGCATTCGCGATGTCGTGCAAATTGACAACCATTGTAGCTTGTTTATGAACAAGTTTCCTCTTTTTGAGAAAGGTCCTGCTAGGATCGAAACGTCAGGCCCACTAAATTTTAAGATTTACATTTTGGTAATTTTTGTCAGTAAGCAGTTTGCAACATTTTTTATATCACCTTAAGTTTCCTCTTTTTGTTTGTTTATGAAAGCCTCAAAACAAGGGAACTACATTTCTCAACTACTCAAGCAGAGAGTTTTATTGGGGTCACAAGCTGACGTATTGGTTCCCCATTCCTCATTGGTTCACTGTGTTCTTTTCAGAACCAAAGGGCCTACCTCTTTCCTAAAGAGACATTATACATGGTGTCACCGCAAACCCTTCTATATTGGTTCTCTTTCACAAAGTAAAAAAATGCACACGAATAAAGTAAGGATTAGTAAAGGTGGTTCGACACGTATGGGGATCGAGGAATATTTCAGTCCATTATAGAGTGGGGCCTTTACCGCGTAAAGCTGTGCCGATATTATAACATAGCAACTGATGTCCTTGAAGTCGAACTGAAGGCTAACCAGAACTATGGTAGCACATAATCACGTGGCACTAGGCATGTTGTTGTTCGTAATTTCCAGACATACTCATGGCAATGCAAATCAAGTGGCGCGTGAAACCCAAGGTTTCCTCGACGTGTCCAACCAAAAGTCTCATATGGTCCATTCAAGCGGACTGCAATACAAGGGACATTTATGCCAGTCAACACGACTTGCGATTTGTTTCGGCTCTAATTAATGTTCTGAAAACTGATTTATTTTTCAATTAAGTTTCCTTTTTTCCTGACCGTCGTTTGGTCTACATTCTAATCACACGTGTGCTTGTCAACGGCACGTCCCACCATAGATAGTGCGGAGTGTCACAGGCGTTAATTACTTGTGTGGTTGTAGCAGTTAATTACAGCGTGACACGAAGCTATACATTGGGAGGATATTATAGAGTCTTTTGTGTTATCCCTTGTGGCCCACGGCTATACAGATTGACAACCTCACCACCCACCCTCGCACTGCTTTGCTTTCCTTGATAATATGTGTGTCTCGGTAGTCATGAGTCTTCTCCTATGTATACCGTCAAGTTGGTTGGTAGGTGACAGACCAAGGAGGTATTAGGCGAGACAGGCAGGGCTGAGAAGTACACGTGTGCTACGCCACGCTGACACGGATAAGGCTTTTATTTAATAGACGGAACAAAAACCTGTCACACACTCACAACTACTGCGCGCAAAATAGCCTCATCACTCGAGGTTGTTGTGGGATCGTCTTAACACAGACTACGACCCCAACCTTTCCAATTAAACCTGCCCAGTGTTCATTAGCATACGGTGAGCCTTTCTTCCATTCCCTTTGTGATGATCACTGGACGTCTTAAAACAAACTAAGCAGACAATTTTGATCAAACAAATAAAGAAAAAGCTGACTGGAAACTTTAAAAAAAATTGAAAGATGGCAAAGAAAAAACGTCGACTGGACCGAGGTTATTTGGGGCTAACTTCTATTTCTAAACCTAGTCAACTCAAATTTCAAACCAAGTAGGCCTAATAGTACTAATAGTTTAAAAAGTCTCTTAGAATTCTTCCTTCTCGGTGAAAAGAGTTACAGGTCGGCCCTATATACATACATGTATATACAAACATGTTGAAATCTGCATAGGCCTATTATAAATCTGAAAAAATGTATATAGTGTATGACATTTCGATCTTAACAGGACCTTTCTCAGTGGCAGAAAGGTTAAATGAGGTTGAAATCTGGTGAAATGCATTAGGTCAAACAGTTCGCGCCACAAACCCGTGGAGTGTACATTAAGGAAAACACGTCAAACGATCTATTTGCTATCCATTCTACCGGCAACTGGTTAGCAAATAGGGATATAAAGCACGCCCATTCAACCCTCGCTGTCGGCGAGTTTTCTGGCCTTTTATGCGACCCTCCTGGTAATTTTCTTCCGCTCGAGTTAATGTTTTGAGACAAGCAAACACCGTGTATCCAGCCCATAATGTGCGCAGTCGATTGACTGATCCTTAAGGTACATACGCACACAAAAACATGGCCCGGCTATCGCAGGTCTCTATACGGAGGTGGGCGGGAGACTTTTGTTCCCTGATTTACTACGTCCAAGTCTTGGTGTTTTCTTTTTCGTTTATTTTCTTTTTTTCCCCCGGGAACAAATGATAATCTTTGATGTCAACATAAATCTGGGTCAGAAGTTAAACGGAGTTTAAGAAAATAAAGACCCCGGCTTGTGCAAAGATTGATGGACAGAATGACATGCATTTTAGAAAGAATATAGCTACGGCTTACGTGGAAGTCTCGTAGGTAAAAAGTGCTGGGTATATTCCATATAGCATTTCTAACGTGCTAAAGGACCCACGATAAAGGTCCTGCTAGGATCGAAACGTGAAGCCTCAAAATTGTTGAGATTTTGGATTGAAAAAAACCCAACAACCTTCAATCAGGTTGGAGGTCCGGGGAAATGCAAGATAACTGAAAACGATGTCCTTTAAACCTGATTGAGTGTTAATTAATTAATCAGACCAGTTAAACAATGTTCCCAACACCAAATATTTGACGTACTTGGGCGCCAATGTTTATTCACGGACTCCGAAATCGTATTACGCAGCGCATCGTCGATCGTCCGTCGCAGTTTCAGTGTCGCCCGTATGAGCCACAGTTGCAAATGCGTCGCCGGTTCGACAGCTTGTGAAGACAGTCATTTGCCGACAGTCGTCAAATAAACTTGCTGCCCTTGGGCAGAACTGCCGCAGAGCCAAACTTGGATGGCCTCTGGCAAACATTAATGAAAATACGGAGGGCCATGCATCTGATGGTACTTGTTACCACTCTATCACGTACCAAGGATGTCTCTATGTGGCATAGCAACCACCCTCACGGCCTCATGATTGTCATTTCTAACCCTGATCCCAAAATTCACTTTCCAATTAGCCGGCACAATGGACGGACGTTTGGCCGCTAATAGCTTTGTAATTAGACAACAAAAGCCCGTACAACCAACCACCGGCAGGTCCCATCAATATACTGCTAACCACACCATGCTTTCTCCACCCTTGCTCCTTTCTTATTTCTCTTTCTCCATTTAATAAAGACGGGGGGAATATTAGAAAGTCCTCGAGATTTTTTACTGAAGAGTTTCCGGAGTATTTTTTCTCTCTTGCTTTCCCCATGCTAAGCCTGTCATTGGTTTGGCCTTGCAGCCAGACCCGGGACTAAAGGCTATTATGTAGCGTCTTCTTCCCCTCACTATCTAGCAGAGGGAAAAACCTCACCAAGCAAGCTTAAAAGGCAACAAAAGCAGCTTATCAGCGGTAGCTTTGAGAAGATTACTAGCCTCTTCCCACGGCCATAAAGCCCATGCAGCCCGTTCGCCCATACAAGGTACCATTAAGAGTGGGCAGTACTCCCATGCCCCTTCTTGGATATACTTATCCCATCAATATTACCCAGGCGGACCCGAGGCGGGCGGTGCTGCTGTGCCCCTCGTAGCCCTGTATAGGCTCAATAAAAGTGTGATTAGTGAGCTAAATATGGCACCCGCAGTCCATCTCACCTCCCCTTGTTTTGTTCTACGTCATGGTTTTACAGCCCATCCTGCCTTGTGTTGTCATCACACGGCCTCAGCGTGTCGGCGTGAGCAAGTTGCCGGGGACAAAAGCGCAGGTGTCCCGCTGAGTGTTCCTAGTCGATACAGTCTGCCCAGCAAGGGACGGCCGGCCTTTCATCCACACCGGTCTCACTCTATGCAGACTTTCGTCTCAAGGACAGGACGAATGGAGGAAATCGAAAACGGACAAGAAAAGAATGTTCAACTTTCACTTGGCGAAATAAAGCGGACTATTGATATTCAATTTAGGGATTCTGCTCACCTCGTGACCGACAGAAAAATAATACTGATGCCCCCGTTGTGTCAAACGTTCGTTCAAATTTCATTCAAAGCAGCCAGTGCAACGATTATTCACAAACAATCAATTTTAAAGATTGGTTTGCAACACTTGGTGGCCCATCGCATCGCTTACATGTTTAGCCTAATAGCTTAGCTCAAGAAGCGTCCAGCGTTTTCTATCACTATTTCAGGTGAAAACTTCTGGGGCCCAAATGAATGACTGGTGTTTCTTCACATTGTAAAAACAACTCTGTGATGGGGATGTCAATAACCATGAAAAGTAGTTATAATAGCTACAATCCACTATTTTGGAATCAGATAAATCTGCAGCGTCATGAAGCGAAACAATAGGGAACTGTGATCAGAACCAGCACATAAACAACGGTTAATACACGAGGAATAAAGCTCTCGGATCAATGGCCGGTAAACTTCAAAGCTACTGTCCGAAAGGGACCCGAGCCTGCCAGAGTGTGACAATCGGTCACACCTCGCCTTAGAACCTTTGTGGGCCTCAAGAACTTTACGAGGGCGGGGGATTGCTCATCGGTAAGGACTATTCTCGTGGTTATATCGGCATTGTTTTATGTGGGATCAATTCGACCCAGGAACTGGGCGTGCTGGGAGCTCTGCCGACAATTACTGGCTATCCAGGAGTTGCTTTTCCAATCTTCTCTCTATTCATTTTCACATTTGATGTAGTGAGTCACACAGAAGAAAAGCCACCCAACTCGATACAAACGACAATACATAGTGAGCCTCTTATAGATTTCAATTGGATATCATAAACGGCATGGAGATGCAGACAGGTCTTAAACACAAACCAAACGCCTCCCACAAAGGTCTCGTGAGAACCAAATGTCATGTCCTTGTGATTTTTCAGAACATTTTAGTACCGATTTAAAAGCGCACTATACAGTAGGCATCGAGACGTTTCACTTCGCCCATTTAAAGACTTCCGTTCATTTCAATCTGTATACATTTTAACCCCCCCCCTCACTGCCCTGCTATGTTTGATGGTTCAATCCTAAAAAGGTAATTCTAAAACTAAAAATGCACGAAGCAGCGTGCACGTTTTACAAAGGTACTGCTGGCATCAAAACCAACCAGGGCTTCTCATTTTAAGTAAAAACACAAACGATGCATAAATCGACCTATCTTAACCAATTTTTCATTCCATTTTTCGATGACTTGGTTTGTTTCGAACATGTTCACGCCGACACAAGCGACGTGTTTCCAGTTTTACACGTGGGTGGGAACGGCTATTTAAAGCTGCAGAAGATTGGCTGCTACATGTACAATTTGTTATTGTCCCGAACCCTTGTATAATCAGAGCAAGGAAACCATGGCGTAGGAAGTTGCCGAGTAATAGAAAAAGCCACACGGTAAAAGCGTCTCAAACGTTGTATACACACAACCAATGCGTTAACTTTTCTTGCAATAAAAAAAGGAAAAAAATAGCCAGCATTGGATCGTACAATTTGCCATTTGTCTGGTTTCACAGAGGGGGGAATATTATGTAAAGCTGTACTTTGCAACAAGGAAAGGCCTGGGGAAAGGAGTTGTAACCCCCATTTCACCCCTGAGCTCACCACAAAAGCGAGCGGTCGGTAGCAGCGGCAAGTGGCCCGTTCTACCGCCTAGCTTGCAACCCACCGTCGGCATGCTTTCCCAACTAAATACCGCTGAATGCGCTTTTTGTTCGATTAAAACACGGCTAACCTCTCAGCAAAGTACCCTCCTTATAGCGGCGACTGATGTTTGGTTCTGTGAAAAGCGTAAGAAGGGTAAAATATCCAACGTCTGGTTTGATCTTCTCTATAATTCTGAGGGCTACATTCGTTACGACTTCCAAAATGTATGGTAGACATGCGCGACTGGAAGACAAGCGCCTGCTAATGACGATTCTGCCATGTTTGGTTTAAAGTCCCGCCGGGTTAGAAAAGTTGTGTTCTCTAACCTTTTAAGACTTCGGGCCATTCTAGTGTGCTGCACAGTTTCTGTATTTCTCAGTGTCGAGGAAAAAACGGAAAAACGCTTTCTACTCTTTAAACATTTATTTAAATCGCCATACTGTGAAAGCCTTGCATTTATTTTTCTTGAAACGGTGAAAGACAGAGGGCGGTGTCCACTAGCCTCACTGGGAACCGCTGGCTCCGACAGCCGTGTCTGGCGGCACCGCGGCCCCTTATAAATAAACATGGCGCTGCCGGTGACGAAACCCTTGCCTGAGTATGATTGACAGGTCACTGGTGAATATTTGAGGATTGCCGTGACTGAGCTTGCCGCGTGAGCTTGCTATGACAAGTCACACAATCCTTTCTTGACACGGTGTTTTTCTTTTCTTCTCGTGTATTTCATTCTTTATAATGCGTGAGATATCTTGAACCCTGGCTTCGAAAAACCACTTAGTTTTCGTATTAATTTTATTCTTATATGACCTTATGCAACTTGAGTGTGACGTAATGAAGAATTTTTTTTTATTGGAAAACATGTTCTTAATGAAGCCCTCGAAGGTGTAACTCGACTGTGGGTGTCAACAGTATTGTAAAGATGCAGGGGTAGACTGGTTCCGAAAGATTTACGGTGGTGTGGCCAGTAAGGGAGTCTGGAAAAAGACAGTAAAGAAATCCATGCAACACAATATCGCACCATGTTATGGCTGAGCCAAGTTGAATCAAGTGGGGGCTGAAATGGTATATGCCTGAGCTGTGCAGCATATTGGGTGTAGTATTGTACGCAGTTATTGCTTTTGAGCCTGTTCCAATTGTAGTACGTGTCTGTGCATAACAGCGACACGATAATCATGGGTAACAATAGGGGTGACGTCATAGGTCGGCTCAGCCCTACCCCTATGGCTAGCCCTCTCCAGACCCAGCACGTCGCTGTTCATTCAGGTGTAGGCGCACACCTTTCATGCCTTTTTGCTCTCGCCGCTTTTTTTCTTCCCCCTATCCTGCAACGTCACCGTAGTGGATAATAACAATAATAAAGGACACAAAAGGCTAGAGCTATGGCATAACAATCATAACAATTCCATTTTTCTCACGCAGGTTTGTTTTAAGCAAGTTGAAGGGGTGTGAGCAAGTCAGACGCAGTAGGGACAGTCTTCGACATAAATAATATCGACTATGGTTAAAGTTCTGTTGTTTGGCTGTTTCCAAGTGATTGACACTCGTAGCGGTTCAATAAAAAACGTGTATAATGGGTGGTTCGCCGAGCCAATTTGTCAGCGGCGAATGAATGGGGCGAGTGATTTGCTGGTGCACAACCGGGGGGCGTGGCCTATTAATTAGCCTACGTTGGACGTATTTACATAGGTCACTCTGCTCTACAGCCCAGCGCATATAATCCTAACCCTTGCACCGGTGAGGGGATGACAGTTTGAACACACACGCGCACTCGCACGGAGCACGGACAGGACTAGTCCGAGTGTACGTACACTACTGTTACAGACGAGGATATCCGAGCAAGTTGAAGGGGAACCCATGGCAAACAGCGCCATGATCTCGCCCAAGTCGGCCTACCACCCTGCTACATCTCCCACGCTACAGAACATGAATTCCATGGGAGCGATGGGTCCCATGACCACCATGAGTAGCTCCATGAGTCCCATGAACACCATGGGCCACCAGATGAACTCGTATAGCAACGGGATGTCTGCAGGCGGCATGGGCTCTATGTCCACCATGTCCACCATGAGTATGAACGGCATGGGGAGTATGCCTACCAACCTCAACTCCATGAACGGTATGAACTCCATGACGGCGGCCGGTATGTCGAGTTTCAACGGTATGAACGGCATGGGTTCCATGAACAGCATGAACGGCATCAACAACTCGGCGGCGATGAGCATGCGACTCGCCGCCCAGGCCCAGGCACAGGCCGACACCTTGAACCGCGTGCGTGCCGAGAAGACGTACCGACGGTCCTACACGCACGCCAAGCCCCCCTACTCCTACATTTCACTCATCACAATGGGCATACAGCAGTCGCCGCAGAAGATGGTAACTCTAAGTGATATCTATCAGTTCATCATGGACCTTTTCCCATTCTACCGTCAAAACCAGCAGCGGTGGCAGAATTCGATTCGCCACAGTCTCTCCTTCAACGACTGCTTCGTCAAAGTACCACGCACCCCGGACCGTCCCGGCAAGGGCAGCTTCTGGACGCTGCACCCCGACGCCGGGAACATGTTCGAGAACGGCTGCTACCTCCGCCGGCAGAAGCGCTTCAAGTGTCCGAAACGGGAGGTGCAGAGGAAGGAGCAGAAGAACAGCCTGACGGGGGAGGACGAGGAGGACGGCGAAGGCGAGCACGGTGAGAACGGGCACGGGGACGGCGTGACTGTTAGCAATTCCTCAACCCCGATCAGTAACGAGCCCAACGATGTGACGCATGCCCACGCGGCGCTGCAGCCTCATCATCAGATGGCCTCACCACCACAGCACCAGCACCACCACGAGCAACACCACCACCAACAACAGCATCAGCAGCAACACCATCACCACCACCCCGGCCACCACCCAGACCTTCACAAGTTGGAGCCGCCTTCGCTCTCACCACCCCCAGCCAGTATAGCCAGTGCAGGCATCCCGACCCGACCCATTGCTCATCCTGCAGCTTCCATGACGTCAATGACGGCCATGCCAGGTACCTATCCGGCTGCAATGTTTGGTCCAGGAGGCCAACATCCTTCCTTTACCCATCCCTTCTCAATTAACAGCATCATTTCGTCTGAACATAAACTAGACATGAAGGGGTACGAGGCCATGGCATATGCACCTTACAACTCAATGCCCAGCATGACCAGTCCTATGGCCAAACCGTCTATGGACTATACTATACCCGCTACAAGTGGAGAGGCCACGTACAGCCAGCTAGCCACAGCAAACCACACAATGTAAACAACAACACCAACAACTGTGCAACCAGAGTGAACAAACTGGTACGTTTAAAAACCAAAACCTAATCCTGTCATTTCAGGTTATGAAGCCAGAGACAATGCTCCAATATCTGTAGGCAATTGCTTGAACATTTTATCTGAATATGCACGCTGGACAATCAAGACAAATGTGACCCTTCACTTCTTCAGCACTTTATTAATTTATGATTTGTGAATATTATAGGTAAAATGTAAAGTTAAAATGTGATTTCTGCGATTTTCAGCCCTGACGAACGAATATCAAAAAACAAAATCCCCAGAATCTATTTGTGCACACGTGGCATACGGTGCCAGTGTATGCGGCGTTTACTCAAGTCTGATATGATTCGTTGATATTTATTTATTTGATATTGTTATATTTTACTAGTGGCTTAGAGATTTGTCAATATATTTAAGATAGTGTTAGCATACAAACCAAGAGACCATTGATCAGTATATGGACTAACATCCTATACCACTTTTTTTTCTTCAAAAAGCAGTTGGTGTTTATTGACTTAATATTCACGGTCTGACAATAATGTCTCATTGGATGTCTCATTCGTAGTTGTATGCGAAGATTTTAACTCAGATGAGTATACGGACGAAGAAAATGTCTTTAGTGATGCAATTATGTGAACCGATGAACCAAAGAATATACTTTGTTTTGATATCTGATCTTTTCACGTGCATATAAAAAGTTAGAAATGAATTCAGAAAAAAACACATTTACTCCCGATAACTTGCAATCTCGTCTTTGTCGGGCTAGCATCACTTTGGTACTTTTCTATGAGAAAATCGGACGTGTCCATAGGAGCATCGAAAGGGTGTATTTAAAGAATACTTTGATGGAACTCCACCCTTTCGTACGTGCAAGTTCTAAAGTATATTGTAATTTGGAAGAGATAAGTACTTCTTTATATTATTCTACGTCGATTTCAAGATTCGATCATGTATGAGTGTGTCTCGGCTGAATCCCTGGGGCAGAAAGCCCAGGAATGGGGTTTTCAATGTGTTATCGTGTATATGCTGCAATAGGTAGCAGTCAATGAGAAAACTGAGTGCTGTTTTGTTTGTCACGGGACATTCGTTTAAATTGTAGGTCCCGTCACCTATATTATTATGTAGTATTTCTTGACTTAATGATAATAATATAAGTGATGGTAAGGTTAGGTGATCACAGTGCCAAATAATTGATTAGTTTGAATCACTTGTAACATAAGACAGTGATTGTTCGAAAAGATCGTTTACTGATAATGATGATAATAATTTGCTATATTTCTTAGAGATAGAATTTTATTTGGAAGACAATTTGGTTACTTCTTTAATATTTCACACATTTTCCTGCTCATGAATTGACGTACCTTGTGCTGGTCTTAAGCCAAACTGTGTTTGTATTAACAAGTAGAAAAATCCGGTATAACACTCTCTGAGTTGTCGAGTTTGTGCTAAGCAGTGCTGCTCACGTCGAATGAAATGCCAAACAAATTTTGCAAAGCCGGTTTGCACTGTCAAGCAGAGGCCTTAGGCCATCCAATCGATCCTTGCCGTGAGTGAACACATCGCAGAGGAGTAAAGAAAACACCCCAAGCTATCGTATTCTGGCATTATGATTGAAAGATCTTTTGTACACAGTGTTCATTGTATAAAGAAAAAATTGGATGAAAAAGGTGAAATATATACTCATACCATGATGTTTCTCTGATTCTCCTTCAAACTTTTAGACAACTTTCCCGAGGGGAGTTTTTTCGTTTATGTTCGCTGAATAAATCCGTTTCAAAGTGATGCTTTGGTCTTTCGACGTTTTCTTTTTCTTCAGTTCTTGGGGAGAATTAATTTTATGTTTCTTAAACCTGATCGTTGATAAGTCGGGTACAATGTACAAAGGTATTGTAAATGCAGACATGTTTTCTGCCCAAAGTAAGCCAATAATATTTGAAATATAAGTTCCTTTAACCCATTATCATTTTCTATTTTAGTTTAGGAGGAGGGTGTTTCCCCCTTTGAATACGTCTCACCTTGAATTCCATTTCGACAATTCTGAACAATGGTCGCGTACAACTGAGCATAGGTCTTCGCTGGTTCTATTCTTTCCGTATTGCAGGATTCCTATTGCACTGCATTACGGTGAATCGTTACTTCCAGTCGACTAGACGGTCCGATATACAATACAGACATGCTGCTCGACTACCTAATGGATTTTCACACCTATGGAGTCTATTGTGGACATCTTGTAAGAGGTTTCTTTCTAGGGTTTCCAGCGCCTTAGGCCTGTAGTCCGCCATTCCACCAATTCATTATCCCCGGGTGATTGCGATATCCAATTCGTTTCCAAACAATTGACCCTGTTGACAAAACAAAAGCGTGAACGGCGAAATTCACTCAGACAGCAATATGTAAACTGTACGTATTTACACACGCTTTACGGTGAATGATGAAAATAATGGAATAAAATTAAATGAAACCGCTTATCGGTTCACCTCGCCGTACATCAGGTAATTTCGCTTTCAACAAAGAAGTGGAAATGCCATAGTTTCACGTTAACGGAAATGATGCATTGTGTTCACAGTAAGAAATGCCGCATGAGTGGGCGCTTACAGTATCGCCCTTTTCTAACGGCACTCGATGCGTTGACATTGCTTCCTTCATTAGAGACGGCGAGAAGGCAGGCAGGATCTCGCTAGCGGAGCTTCACCCGATCAATTTTCGTCGAAGACCCATAGCATTTCCACATGTGCTGAAAACTGTAGATGTGAATGTGCCTGAAAAGGTTTAAGGCATTTTGGAGAATCTTTTAGAAGATGAATTTAATTGCCACATGCAAGCCTCAATTATATTTTGCTCGAAGCAAGCCATTGCTGCTTGCTTGGTTGATTAAATGACTGATTTCCAAGATGCTTGCTCGATAATTTCAACTCTTGATCGAACTTTGTCATTGTGGCTGACGTTTTGAACTTCACCTAGGCCCTATATATTGTAATTCAGGCGACGAGCGACGTTTTTTTGTTTTCTTTGCCTCGCAGTGAAAAATGAAAAGTCTAGCTTGACGGGATCGATGGTGTTGTGGTTGCGTGGTGGAAGAAACCCAGCGGGTATTCAGGGAGGTGTGCCACCGACGAGGTGCCGTATCTCCCCCTTCCTTGCTAGGGAGACACCTGGCCAGTCCACCATGCACTCAATGCATCGATGCCGAGTCCATGCACATACAAGTTGACCAGGCCTCTTCCTGCCAATAGCCCGTGCCCACACTAGTGAACCGCCTTTATTCTGCTTTTTCCAACCATCAGGACAAGTCCACGTGTTTCTGTAATTTCTCTTCTTCTTTTTTCAAAGACGGTAAAATGGTCAACAGACATCGTAATCCGGTTTGGGTGGCAGATGGAACCGTGTAGGTCCCCCGATAGGCGTGCTCCTTTAGCGGGAATCGTTTCTATTTTCATCAGTTTGGCATTTCCCCCCAGGAGATCAAGCAAAGTTTGATAAAAAAAAAAAGCCGTTGGTTGATTACAAGACACTAAATCTTGCATTACATTTAATTCTTCCCTATAGCTCTGCTTTGCTATAGACCTTAACTTTACTTAAATTGGAATGAACAATAAATGGATGATCACTAATTGACACTGACGCAAAACGCAATTTCTCGCAACGAGGGGAATTCATTTGGATGAAAAATTGCAACTCCAAAGAACGATATGGACCCTTGATTCAAGTGACCCGGATGTCGGCCCCTCCTGCCTGCTGGAAAACCTTCCAAGTTTTTCCGTAAAGTTTCAGGTCTGTCCAAAATGAAGTAGGTTTTGATATCGTGTGCCAACCAGGCCCACATCCCAGGAGCGTTTGTAACCGGCCCGGCCGATGAGATTGCTTGTAGTGCGAGCTGGGAGCGGCGCGCTGGAGTCGTTCATGTTTGAAACTAACAAGGACATGCATGCGACAGGAATTGCTAATCAGTTGTAGACTTGGCGCGCGCTGTGCATTGCTGGCTCTCGTGAGAAACGCAGACATCTTTGTATAACATAGAATCCTGTAGAGTATAACGTGCCTATTTCATCCCCAGTGATTCTAAATCAATGTCATCAACGTGAATTTCCTCATAGGTGAAAGAAGTGGTTAGGATCATGGCTTGGATGTGGCCCCATTTTATTTTCTGATTTAATAAGTAATCCATTGCACGTCGGTGGATGGAAGGGTTTTTACAATAGGACGAGTTGGTTTAATCCCGTAGTCAGCGAGATAAGAGTTCCCTGGACCTTGTACCCAGGCCATTTCTTGGCAACTATGGCCAGTTGTAGTTGGTGGCTGCATTGGTTTCTGCACGATCCTTGAACCCATTGACGATAAGGCGAGTCCAGGATCTTAACAAAAATACACATTCACATGATGCATTCTATACAAAATAACGCAAGGTCACCAACTCACGTGTAGCATGCATTTTGCTCAACGTATATTGATGTCTGGATTGTTTGAATCTGAGAATGTCAATGAAATGTTTGTGGTCTGTAATATATTTTAACTAAATGTCAGGCGAAATGTTTTATTCAAAAGTCTGGAAAGGTCAAACTCAAATCGGACATGCAGTCAGACGCCAGTAATCCTGCAGTATATACAACATGAGCTACTAGATAGTTAACCATACAGTGACATGAAAAATGGGGTGCGTTAACATCAGATATGCTTAAACAAATTCATTTCTAAAACCTAACGTTAGATAATGATAAAATCTAGAATCACGTTTCAAATACCTCATTGCAAATAAGGTCAGTGCCTAAAAACCTGTCATTCAAAAGAGAAAGAAAATTGGAAAAACAAAACACCAGTTTTTTTTCCACGCAAAAAGAAACCAACTAACTATACAGGGTACAACAAGGATTCTACACGCTGCAATTTGTATGATGGCAATTAAAAGGTTTAGGTTCGAAAAGTATGTGCATGAAAACACATGCTGGTAAAGATTGGACATTCGAGAAGCTATTAATTTGAGAAATAACACCCGGTTACTTATTATCGCCCGAATTTCGATTGCAGTGCGAGGCTTTTAGAAACGTGCATGGGTTCGGGAAAAACGAATCCGAGTGCATTAGTGCGGCCCCTGCAACCGCCGCTGACTGGCGAGCAGGCGCACTCCCTGACTGCCCCTGCGCTCTATATTAGCGTGTTTTTCCATTCAGCGGTAATGGCGGCGCGGTGTCGGGTATCGGCGAGATGGGTCAATCGCAACTTAAAGGCTGCCCCTTTCAGCGGCTAGGTCAACATGGCAGCGTATCAACCGGGCCAGGGGTTAGGGAAACAAAATCTCCCAACCTCCATTTTCTCATTTTTGTCGGGCTTACAAACTCATCTCAGCTCGGCACGCAGTAAATTATAGTTGGGATTTGAAAAAGGGGTTTTCTTGTTATGCAGGTACATGTATACAGTATACACATGTATACATATGCACATGCATACTAACTGAGGCAATGGGGTCGGTGGAACATCACTTGTTTAGGGCTTCGATTTAAGATAGGGGAAATAGCATTTGTCAAGGTGTAATCAAGCTGGGCGAACCAGTTATTACAACATGTCTGCAATTTGGCAATTTCCATTTCCGCCACGGCACTATACTTTGCTATGTCTTGACAAGCTGTGTCTTGCTCACCGCCGCCAGTTGGAATCGTGACGGGCGAAGCCTTGCCACTTGTGGCGGGCTGCTTCTGGCTCGACGCCGCTGGTTGGGCCCCTTCATACTCATACTCATAGTTCCACGCAGCCAAGATTGTTGTACGGCCTGGGGCAACGTTTAAGGGCCCGCGCTTTCCACTATAATTTGTGGGTGATTACACACCCAAATATTAGGAGTTTAGTGTACACACGCTGAGTGTATTTGCACGACTGGAAACGGGAGATCCCTTTTGATTTAGTAAAAAAGTTAACTCTGTGGTGACAGCGTGCTAGACTTACCGAGGAGAGACCGTGACGTGTACCGAACATCTGAGCAACAAGAAAGTATAAGTCAATACTATATTATAGACTTATGTATATTTCACATTGTTTAACTGAATTGCCAACTATGCAGCGTTTTGCTTGTTGGGTAGTGACTGAGTTGAAACCATTTTCGTGTACATGTATTGTTATTTGAATAGTGATGCGCTGTGAGGGATTTATTATTATCATTAATATTTTACAAATAAATAAAATGGCGATAAAAAAAATCTTCAGATTTGCCAGGAACAGCGCCAAACTCCAAATCAGAGTTGACACCGTCCATACTAATGCTGTGCAATGCTACCGGCATTGTTTACACTCTTCCATCCAGTTTAGACTAGTCCTTGCGCTGTATTCATATTGCTTGCTCTGGATTTTTCAAAGGCAGCGATATACACAATGTACTTGACCAATCACACCAATCATTGTGTATGTGCATTTAGTAGACAACGGAAACAAGCGCAAGGCTAGATGGACAGTGAATCCCAACATACAAATGAAATACATTACGAAGGGCTTTCTAGAGGCAGATTTGCAAACAGCCCTAGTCCCTAAAGTATTGAAAGGGCTTGACGTTTCGATCCAAATACATTTTGGTTCCAATTGACGTTTTTATTTTTGCAGGTAACACAATCATGGGTCTGCTTTGAAACTGCTTTCAATATCAGTATCTGAAGCAGCATCAGTCTACGTGTACTGTCTGCTTATAGCAGTACAAACACAAACAACATCAGCATCTTTCGTAAGGCACCTAGATTCAAGTTGGCAACAAGTTGGCCCAAACTGACGGACTTTGTTCTCGGTATTTGATGGCGCGCATGGTTGGAGCAATTAGCGGCGCGTACACCTCAATAGGCTCTCGGCGAAGCTATAACTGCGGATTACCGTGTAAGAACAATATCGGTTAAGTGCTTAGAAGGACTGGTGATAGCCGTAATCGGACTTCAGAGGAGTAACCGCTCTTTCCACACTCCCCTTGGTGGGGGTTAGACCATGGTTAGATGGATAGCGGACGGTCTCTCACTTGCCATAAACCCAGGTCTCCCCACTGAAGGTGTGAATTGGCTGTATAGCGTTGGGAAGGGGGGGGGGGTAGGTTCATGATAAGCCAAACAGTATACACTTCGGCAAATACAGCCCAATTAACCGAATCGCACCTTGGGTCTACCCTGTTCCATTGTACCTCTAGGCTGCTTGGATTGGCTGCCTGGGCTGCCGGGCAAAAAGGCAAGGCGGTCTTAACTTTGCCCCCCGTCTCATGGGAGCTTCAGTACAGTCGCCCAAACCAACATAAATTTTTCATGGTTTCTTGGGTTACCTACACATTTTGCATGTGTAGGCCTATTGACGAGATCTGTGGTCGTTTTTTCTCCTTCCCAAATTTTGACTGACGTGACTGTTGGATACGGCGGAGAAAGCCGCGAGGGTTGTGGAGCGTGCAAGGCACAACGGGCGCAGGGGAAGAAGTCGTTCAGTCCAGGCCTGTCTTACACGTGCAGTCTACGGCGACTACCATGTTCACGGGGGAAAATCTAAACCAGTGAAAACTTGGAACTCCATAATGGTCGCTTTAACGTGCATTAAATTGTGCACCCCGTCTATGCCAGGCTCTACTATATATTTGTGTAATGCTTGGAGTATTGCATACTATACAAACACCGTCAGCAAGACATCTTCTCACGAAGTGCCCTCAAGCTATGACCGCCAAACGTTCTCCCTTGATATTCATTCATCGTTTGCGCCAATTCCACACTTTGATTGCGATCATTTGTTTCAGTTTACAGTGCAGCGTTTGGTTGTTTAATCACTATCTATACCACCAGAATAAATACACAGCCTTCTCCAAATCCAATAGGCCTATATAGCTATTTGATTAATAACATAATGCTATAAATTAAGATTTGGATCTGAATTCTTGCTGCCTGACCTGAGACAGGATGAATAAACCCCCGTTTGAACCGCTTTCTTTGAATAATTATTGCCTTTCTGCTTTGAAGATTTGGCGCCATTTGTATGCACTTTCCAGAAAGACACCGAGGCATCTGTTACGTGATCCATTTCTCATAGGGATATTGGTTGCGGTGGTGGTGAAGATGATGAATTCTACAATCAAAATGAGCACGAACCCGATTCACATTTTGGGCCTGACTTGAATTGAGATAGGAAAATGTCGTCTGTACTTGAAAATACATTATTACCATAATTTAATGTAATTGTAAAGGTTCCTTAGGGCATATATGGGGGCCATAGTCTCTCTATATAATATCATGAAACAATGTAAATAACGCAATTTGTCTCACAGGTCCGAGTTATTTTGCAAACATAAATCGACCTTGTTTCGAAAGTAATCTATAAAAATTTACATATATTAGGGGCCTATGCTTAAGGGGAAATTGGGCCTTTTATTTTGTTTTAACATGATTGACTTGAAACAGATCATTGTGAAAGTGATTTAATCATGAAGGGGAATACACTTCGTATGAAATAGAAAGTATGGAGTCATGCATAAGGACAAGTGGCAAGAAGGAATAGAGCGTTTGAAACTACGGCCCTGGGAGATGTACACCCATGTGTGGAGGTGCCGTGCCGTATGCATGCTTGTATATGGCGGTGACTAGTCACTGGCCAACCTTTGCATTGGGCATCTCCAGCGAAACCTGCCTGTGAATTAATAGGATACCCAGCCTGACATTTATTAATAGGAGCCAACCTAGGCCAGGGTTAATCAGAAACCACAAACTGGCTGGCCTATTTATTATTACTTCAATCGAAAGTATGACTGGGAAATGGGCAATAGGCAGACAGACTGACGGACAGATGGACAGACTGACGGACAGACGAATGAACAAACAAACAGCTACCACCCTTCGCTCCTGCAAACACATTTTTTTAATTACAATGCATATGTAAATTGGGGCTATGCGATATGCAAAGCGTATGCCACATAATATAATATGAAGTGTTGTGTCTTGTCGATACACCTTCATGCATGCTAGCACACCTATCATTTAGTTTTAAAGAAAATCGAATTGTTTTAAGGGTTACTGACACTTGCTGATCATTTATGAAATTAGTCACACACTATACCTATAATATAGTAGAAGGAAAGGTTGGGTCGGAGGCTTGCTACGGTTGGATTCCCACGACTCTTTCGGCCAAAAGGGTTTCGAGGCAATACCACCTGCTTAATTACTGTGTTTTCTAAATTGGGAGATGAAATATAAGGGATAGGCCTAGGATGGGAGTTGTTTGACAAAACTGAATGCATCCGTACTAAAACAATGATACAGTGGGTTGAATAGATCGGATCTTTCCTTAGGTGCAACAGTTTAACTATGAAACCAGGGCCAATCATGAGCATTATGAAGGGCGGGAAACGTTATCGTATTGCAAGCTTGAGATAAGGTGACTGGCCCGGAGGCACAGCAAACTTCCCTGGCCCAGGACAGAGGACGGAAGGTGGGAGGCGGTGCAAGCAGAAACTAACCCGATAGCCCGCCGATGAAATGAAAGAAAAGGCCCGCTCCCTCAAGTGCTTCGATCGCACCCTGGTGTCGATGTCATAATTTCTGATGTGCGGTGTTCAATGGCCATAACAACGCGAACAAACACTCGTAGAAACGAAAACACAAGATTACAAGGAAGATCAGAACGAAAATGTTCACTGCCCTAATTATATAGACCCATCGGCCCATCTTTTACCACAAGAGGGGTTTATTTTTTCCCCTGCCGGATCGATAAACATAGTTTTAGCATAAATATGCTCAATTTAAATGTAGTCTACATGTATATAGGCACTAGTCACTTCTGAAGCATTGCTTTGCTAAGTCAACAGAGGAACGGCAGAACTTCAAATAAAAATGTAATATATAACAAAGTGCTTGGTGTCATTTGCTCTGGAGACTATGTTAAATATTGGACTGACTTTTTTGTTTGTAAATGCTCTGATATACGGTCTCAAAGTGCAAGCAACGGGAGGAAAATCCCACAGAATCGAGTACCGAGTGGCTGTGGTCGGTCACACGGCTTGGAGAGCGGCGGGAACGCTGGCTGTAAGGACGGGGCATGGTACGAGGGGTTGCCACCACAACCAACATGAAGAAACCCTCAATGGTTCTCGGGAGCACCTGGGTAGCATCGACCTGACTTCCGCCACGCTGTACTCCGTTGGAGCCTGTGTGAATTCTGTAAGCCCCACCCAACGGCCATGGCTACGCAATAGTACATGTGTGCGTTCTGCAGTTAAGGGGTCAGGATTATGATGATGACGGAAAGGTGGATGTTGCCGAGAAGATGACGATTAACGAAACCGGAACCAAATCATCCTGCCGACCGCATTACAGGTAAGACTTGCATCCAAAGTTGGACTTTTCTCTGAACGCGGTGGGGGTATAGGCAGCCAACGGGCTATTCAATACGTTTCCCCGGTCAGATTCCACACGCATGTATTATAATAGAAATATGTGTGAGTGTAGGAGTGCATTGAGCGTGCAGGTGTTGGGTAGTGCGTGTATACCTCACAGCTGCCTCGCACCAATCAGGTCAGACAAAGAGTTTTTACCATATGAACTATGGCGGCGCCCCATCACATTTTATAAACATTATACAGACCTCTAATCTAGGGAACATGTTCAGATATTTTCTGACAATCCTTCATTTTAATGGTGTTTCTTTCTTTTCAGTTTAGTGTTCAAAATACGGTTGAGTAGGAAGCTGCTAAGAGTAAGACCATTACAGGTGCGATTGAATTGATACTGCCTATCTCCTAGTAGCCTACTCCCTATGACATCTCGTTGAACAATTCACGAGGTGATGGACGACGATCTTAATCTTTTACGAAACTAAAGTTGTTTTAAGGAGCTTATTGAATCAGCACTCACTTCAAAGCAAGAAATCAAGCAATAACGTAGCAACTTATATTCTGAGTTGGGTGCAATTGGGGCATGCTATGCCTATACTGATTGGATAGATGAATGGATTGATACATCATTACAACGATGACAATGGCAGCGACGACGACACAAATAAGACCAGTTCAGATCCATGAGGAGGAGAAGTATAGGATTGCACACTGTCACTGGTTGAGTATATTGCCATTTCTTTCATATACTGTATATCCAGTCTCTACATGCAATACTGAGATATGTTGCTTTTCCATCGTTGGTCTTGCGATGTAAAGGTATCTCAATGTACTCCAAAGGGGATGAACGAGTAGAATGTTGGAATAATCAGAAGCCCATATAAAGGATGGGTGCGGTAAATGATATTTATAGAATGGCTTTCACAATTTTCTCTCACTCGCTCGACTGATTGGATGGAAAGGTTCACAGTTTTGCTATTTGATGTACTCACGGAACCACAATGAGAAAGGGCACCATTTAGAGTCATGCTGTTACCTCAGCCAATCATGTATCATACCTTTAAGGAGACAGCGCTCGCACGAACGCCTTACCCAAGCTGTCAAAACACCTAACACATCTTACATTGTAACAAACAACAGTTTTACAAGCGCCGAGTGCGTTCAAGTAGATCCAGGCCTCGCGCATGACCCTCCCTTGGGTTGTACAACTGCATGGTGCATAGGAACCAGACCCATTACAGCACGGATTGATGTGCACAGACGAGAGGAGACAAGGGGCATTATATTGAAATAAATATGCCAGGGGCTGAGAACACAGCTCGACATTACTTCAAATGATCTGAAGAAGTTGGGCAGGATATCGAAGCTAAAAGTCCCCCACTGAAAATGTCCAAATTTGCAGTTGTAGACTGAAACCAAGAGAATGTCAACAATGATAGAATACAGCGTTAACACGGAACCTAAAACCAAAGAGAGATGATACATTACATGATTATTTGCCAGTTTCCATTCCGGACGACATTTCTTAATGGCTTTTCAATCGAAATTGATGGTGTCTTTCAAAAAGACGGTTAAGATTCAAGTAATCAACCAACATGCAGTCCTTTTAGCGTGATTAGATGAATCTTAAGAATACAAAACCTGCAGGGCTTCTTTCGTTTGGCATGCCTGCTTCGTGTTCGTGGTCCACAGAGAAAGACATCACGGATATCAATATGATCTGGTGGAAGTGTAGACCTGTATGATCGGTACCGTACTAAGGTGTAGATACGGGCGATATGTGTTCAGTCTTATGCCAACCCCTAGACTAAGTGTAACGAGTGCATTTAATCTTCTTCTTCTCCTTCTTCTTGCGTGCGAGACTGCAGGTGTTGCTGCTATCTCAGGTTGTTGTCGTTCGCCTGACGGATCAGTTACCGGCCATCACTTTGGCCAGACGATAACTAGATTCCTTTCTAATATTTTCACCAAGCCGTGAAAGCTGTACCGGCAACTATTCCAAAGTAAATTGATTGCTACTATAGCTGTTTCGATACTCATATAAAAAAATACTGGATTCTGGTTTTCTGATGTAGAGGCAAAGACACATTCATCTTTTCAACGCAAAGGCCTATTTTGATTTCCAATAAAACAAAACCCAAACCATTTCCATTCAAACTGACACGTAACCCTATATCTATCTCGAGTGCGTCTTTAAGATACCCTGGGGCACCATTTGCCACTTGGTCCTGAACTCGACCTTACTCTTGTCCCGTCACGTACAAAGATTTCTGATCAAATCATCGTGTCACAATTTGTGCGTTAAATCAATTCCAATAAAAATTTAATGCTTTACAGTTTCAAAAGGAAACCATCGACTTTCGGTTGATTTTCAAGTCTCGCTTTCAGACACGTAATGTAATTGTGGAAATGACATCTAAATAACAATAACCTTTGCAGCAATGGTCACATGGTGTGAGATGACAAAGATGACTAATATTTGTTCTTAGCTGGATGTTGCATGTCCAAAGAGAATGGTAGATTTCAAAATAGTATTAACACAGTTTATTTCAAAAATAGCTCAATGTAAGTCTTCTCACAGTTCATGCCCTTTCCTGTTCCATATATTTCAAATGAGATTATGGTTGTGTGATGTGAAGAAAACAGATCGTTAAATTCACCAATAAATCCACAAAAAGGTAAAGTCCACGTACATAGATTATAATTCTCAATGAAAGAGGTGAATATATAATAGGTCTGGGGAAATTAATTTAGAGCATTTTTGACTATAAACTCTTCACTCAAAGTCAACCAAGGTGAAGACTGTGAGGGAGGTGGGGAAGGAATGACTTTGGAGGAGCTCGGAAACAGACAACGAAGAATGATTGCAACTGAAAACAAATTATGTTCACATTTTCAGACCTTTAATGGAAATCGAAAAATTAGATGACCCGACCTTTCTTAAAATGACCTGATAATCCTATAGGAAGGTTTGCGGTGTCACCATGTATAAGGTCTCTTAAACAAGAGATGTGGTTCTGTAAAGAACCTGAGTGGTAACTCGACGTTTCGACCAGTATACTCTGGCCGTCATCTTTCTCCTGATGACGGTCAGAGCATACTGATCGGAACGTCGAGTTACCACTAAGGTTCTTTACAGAACCACACCCCTTCCTTAAGAGACCTTATACACGGTGTCACCGCAAACACTCCTATATTGTTTCACCCAACATGCAAAGCCTTAAATCTTATTCATTCAAAATGACCTGCTTCAGGGGAAATTTCACTCGGATCGAGGACTATCAATCTTTCTGTGATTTCCTTAGTTTGGGTGGTAATAGGCAGTTTGAATCATTTCTGTTTTACCTTAGTTTTTTTTTCTCAAAAGACCTGTCTGAATCAGTTTCATTCCACAGGCGTTATCTTTAGATTGCTGCATTGGGTGCTTTATGGACAATAAACAGGCCCTAAGTGCACGTGACTTTGAATCGGGAAATAAAAAGACGAACATCTCTAAGGAAGTCAAGGATAATTATAGTCCCGCAGTTTCACGAATACCCAATGGTTTAAACAGTCATACAAGGGAAAACAAGGCAATGTTTGGCGTTTGTCTTTGCATTTCTCCTGGAGTGAAAAAAATTAAAATGACTTACGGGTTTCTCTTTATTAAGCATAGGGTGTGTTCCTCTTAAGAGAAAGTCTAATACTAAGAGCAAACAAGCCAAAGGTTTCTGTCTCTACTAGAAACCATGTGTCAATCCAGGAATGGTTGGCTCTCAGTAGGGCTTGAGACAGTCTGGCCCCCATTGCGGTACCAATATGACTTGCCAGTTTTTTTTCTAACAAAAGGCTGAGTTGTCAGAAGGATTAAGGTTGGAGGGATTTTAGCGTCATGGAAGCGGACGATACGCGGCCACCTCGATTTGAGACTGAGAAAGGCGTAGCGATTATCGTTTCAGAAAAACTAAAAAACCCACCATGACGCAAACTTCGTCCTTGTAGAATAGCTACACACCGCCCATTGTACGCATTTCTACATGAAAAACAATAGTTGATAATTTGATATAGATTTTATGTAAATGTTTATATAAAATAGAAGTATTTTCCACACTGTATTGAATATTTGTGATGCACGTTTGTCGTAATCTGTATAAATCTACTAGGGATGGAAGTAACGTGAAAGAATACATCTTTCTTGGAAACTTTTATAATCTACCTTTAGAATAAGCGTAGGCCTATATAAAATTATGATAATAATTATAAAATACATTCAAAGGATAATGGGGGCATACAATAATTCGTCATAACTGTTTAAAGTGACGATAAAGTGTCCCTATAGGAAATAAAAAGCCTGTTATTTTAGTATATGACCGGGTTTGATTGCCGATTCATAATGACTTTAATCTTTTTAGATGAGATCAACATCCTGAATTTACACGTGAAAACCAAAGCTACCCTCAACTTGGACAAGTCGTCGTCTCTACGCTGAGATAAAGGCGACCGTATTATCGGAACTGTTCAAAACCTACCGGTACCGAGGATCTTACTCGGTTAATGGTTAACAGAACTGCGACATGAACGGTGCAGGATGCAGTTTCCTTTCCTGGTATCAGCGAATACTAATCGTCGAGTAATTCCTGTATCTTGTACAGCATAGCAACCAAGTCCACTTTAATGACCGCGTGTTTGGGCGTGTGGGAATAGGAGCATGCATGTATACATGCAGGGATATGTTTCACGAAACCACGACATAATTTTTTGTGTATATGTGAATCATTATACATCACAGCCTCTCTCCAGGAATCCATTCCAGTAAACGAGTTTGAAATATTTGTGGTCCGTTAAAATGATAACCCGTAATCATGCCTGTCTACGAAAGAAAGAAAAAATGTTAGGCTCTCTCCCGCTGTAACACATTGTGATCTGCCCAACCATGAATCAATCATTGCATACTTTAAGCATTCCACGAGGGTTGGTGTGAAAAATAGATGTAAATTGTACTGTTTCTACCCACATTGATGTGATACGCTGTTTTACATGGCGTTTACAGCGGTGGTAGTTTTCATCGTTGGTTTTTTGTGTTCAGCGGTTCCCAGTCCAAAGTCCTAGTCACTGCATGCGCTGCTGTGCCATACGCTTATGTGTGTGTTCGGGTAACCAATATCATACATGGAATGGCAGCCAACCGTGTGAATACTCTCTACCTGTTTTTGAGCTCATCCCTGAAGTGTCCTAGTCAGGCTTTTAAGACCAGGCCTTGCTTCATTTTCATTTTTCTTCATCGATTTTTTGTGTCTGTGGTGGTAGAGTAGTCCTTTTGGAACAGCAAAATCGCTAAGAAAAAAAACAGTCATCCGTCCTCTTTCCAATTTCCTTATTGGACTACATGTTTTGTTCCAAGGCCAAAAACCCATTGGTTGCATGAATTTCGCTTTCATTATATCTAGTTGTTTGATTTCTGAAGCTGAAACAGAGAATCCTTTCTGAAAATAATTGACACGGAATACTACTATAAAAACACACCATCTTTTATGTTATAATCATTCTGACTCTAAGATATGTTGTACATTTTGAGTGTTATATTGTCATAGATGGACGAGTCGTTTATGACTTCATATTTCAGTTTTTCATTTCTTTTTAGTCGGTATTGACAAGTCTACAATGCATTCTTCCGAGATCTATTTTTGTGCTTTAGAGTGAAGCATACCGGTGTTGCATTTTTGTCTTATAAAACATAGCCTCAGGACCAAGTTCAGATTTCCCTGACAAAACTAAGGTGATTCATTAATTAGCAGTGTGAGACTAATTTTGATAGAGAGGACTGGTTTTCATTAAAGGGACACTTGGTTTTTGATTAGTAGAGATAACAGATTCGTGCGACGGCCCTGCAAAAGGAGGCAATAGTGATTAGGGAACGAAGATGCATTGTGCTGCACTAAAGGACTCTCATTAACGATTGAGCATAATTATTGTCTTCATACTGTAATGAATGTGTTTGCTTGTTATCATGCTGTACGTGTGAGAACCGCGTGGTGTTGCAAGGTAATACGTGTACCGCTATTCACAGGCGGATGTCACTTATCATCACACTGGCATCGAAGACACGCTTGGTGGCGCTCTTCAAATAAGAACATCCCGGTTCAAAAGCGCATTTTTTCTCGAGTCACCACAATCATTGCAACCTCAAAATCAGTCGCGAAATTACTTCTGTCGGCATATTCGGCCTAATGTATTTGGAGATGCTTTCCTTCTCGGTCGAAGGTTGTACATTTTCATTATTTGTCTCTGGTTGTAACCAAGAATATACAATTTTCACGCAAACCACATGCGAATGTGGATTACAACGATTAATCGGGGAGAAATTGTATATGTAGAATACTGGACAATGTGTTTAATTAAAGCTGTAGTCAATCTATCAGCTGCTATGATCCCAGAAGTTGAAGGGTGCACAAAGGCTTGAGTCTTACCTCCGCTGTGAGGTACTAATCAAAACCGTGAGTCGCATGGAGACTATAGCTAACACACACACTGCACACACATCCCTGCTCACCCCCGCACCATCTCACGGTCTCCACTAAACCGAGACTTTTATTAGGAGCTGGAAAATAAACCGGACCCAAAGCTGTCAATGATTAAGCCAAAAAGCCTGCCATTTGGCGCGAGGAGGAAGCAGTCCTGCCTTTCAGGCTGCATCCATCTGATGAGTTCGCGTGGATTGAACGTGCAATTTACAAAATGACCGATGCAACTAGGGGAGTGCTGGCAGCCTCAGCCAGCCGGCCAACTGGGCCGGGTGAGTAATGGTCCGGGGCAGCCTCGTCGGTAATATCAATTGATAGTCTATTACTAACCCACCCTCAGTTTTTATCATTTATTCCAATAAAGGGAGAAGCCTTCGCGCGACTTTGGGTGCCAAAGACCGAGCGCAATAAACGGACCACAAAACCGTCAAGAACACTGCAGGGAAATAAATGAATGGCAATATTTAACACCGTCAATAGCGCCCATCTGAAATCCCACATCAAGAGACCTTTAGTGGCATGTTAGGTTGCTCCTTCTCAACGCATCCTGCTCTTAATATCCTTCTTGTCAAGACCCGTCAACGATACTTTGTAACGTATCCCTGCCCCGAGGCAACCCACAGCCCTCCCGCACACGGATAACATGGGCGAGTATGGAGCGAGCCTTGTATGGTTTGTAAGACGAACCACCATGTTTCCCACACCTCGCCGCCGGATCGCGATTCACCGGTAACAATTCCATATTTTCTCTGCAACTTCCCTCCGTACACAAACCGTGTAATTTTATTAATCACGCCCGAGGCGATGATGTTACCGGCTTGCAAAGGGGGCTTATCCATGCAGTCTCAATACATTAGGACTTTGAAAAGCTGGCCCCAGAATCACAGTTCATCGGATACGTCTACAGTACTGGCAGACTGGCTGCGACTCAGCCGTGCACATAGGCAGACTCACGCCACTCAGAGATAAGGGCGTCCGTGCAGCCAAACGTGTTCAATTCATAGAGGCCATTACCGCAAACTCTTCTCTGCAAGTTGACCAAGTTTCTGAAAACACATTTGAAAGCTGTTGTTTTCTGAGTGCCAGGTTAGCAAAGGAAATTGGGACAAATTCGAATGCGAAATGATTCCTTTTCCCGGACACGCACTCTTATCACCTGTCTCATTCCAAACGCATTGGAGCAATGCTATGACTATCACTCAAATATTAGCAGCCAAAGTCCGTAAAGTATATTTCCATAGTCCTATTAGGACAACACTATACCGATAGGTATAGTTTTGGTGGTATTTGCAATCAAAATACATCATTATTTCGACACAATATTTCAGCCACACATTTGGGTAAGTAAAAAGGATTTCATCAATGCTCATTACCAAAACGAGAGAATGACAATTTTCTCAGTGTTCATTATAGTTAGCCTATAGGCTAGTCTATTGGCTATAGTCTTGCGTTCGCGCAATTTCAAATCAGACAATTATTGATATAGAAAACAGTCAGTCAGATCTACTAGGCATACCGTATTATTCATGGGAAGGCATCCTGAACACAATAATAGGCCCTATACGTTGCAAAAATAAGAGGTGATTTTGTATCGGTACTAAGGAAAGTGACATACACAAAAATTACCAAAATGCAAATCTCAAAATTTAGTGGGCCTGGCGTTTCGATCCTAGCAGGACCTTTTTCACAGAGAAAAGTCCTGCTAGGAAACGAAACGCCAGGCCCACTAAATTTTTAGATTCTAAGGAAAGTGATAGACTAAAAATAACTCAAGTAGGCCTATATATACGAGCTTTTGTGTCTCCCTGACCGACAACACGAAAAGTCAAGGAAAAGTCCCAATGTACTAGTTACAATAAATCAAGGTCTTTGAAAGCTTCCTTTATCTTAGCTGGATGAAAAGAAATCAAATCAGGCATCAATTCTTACATGGAAAGTAATCACTCTCCAATTCCTATGATACGCTACACAAAGAAAACGCTTTCTCCAAAGACTTGCCAGTGCGCATATTCACTCACTCCGTACAATCCTGACACGTTTGGTTTCACAGGAACATTTCAATGGGCCCCACATTTGCGCTAGTGATCAATTCATTTTAGTTTATGTTTGGTCTCCTCTGTAATAAAATGAAATTGAATAAGAACGAAACATAAACCTGTATCGTTCCCTGTGGTACTGTCCCCACTGCTTGCAATGATTTGGTCTGTATAGCAACGACTTTGGTGAAATTCAAGTTCGGTTAGGAAAACGCAGTCTTTCTGGGGGAGTGTGATATTTGTTCTGTGAAAACTGCATGTGCTTATAGTCCATTTGATGCAATGCATACACTTCTCAATGTTTATACGACACCAATGCTGGCAGTGGGATGTTTTCATGTGCATGGTGATGTTTGCGCGGGTTAAGTTCGATTAATTTACATGCGATGATACGATGTTTAAACTGAGACAATACACACAGGGCGGAGATTTTCATAACCACACAAGTAGTTTTCACATTTCTACAATATGCGGGGAACAACGTCATCAACAACAAACTAAGCACAATACCCTTTAATACATGTAATATGGGTGATTTCATGATTATGCAAATGGTCCACATTACCAAAGGAGTGTACTCAGCAAGAACCCCTCTATATGGTGCTGGAAATGAGCATACAGACGACAGAGCACGCTGAATTCAACGACCAGAATCAGCCAAACGAGTGCGTCATAAAGCCGTGTCCCCGTACGACACGACCGAGGCTTTCAGCGGGCGTTTGTCGACAATTCGTTGGGGAGTTTGGCCGCTGTGCCAGGCCGGCTGGCCCACTGCCTGGCGCGTCCAAACAACTGCCGATGAAAAGTAAACGAATACTAAGAAAAGGAGACCTATTTTGGTCTAGTACACGGCACGCATAGCATCCCAAGCTGGCTGCACTACAATGTGCTGATGCCACAATTTGAGTGCACACCGGGCGAGCTCTTTATGAAGGGGAAAATATGTTTCTGTGTTGGAGACACTGTTTTGTGTCAGTCTCTGTCGGTTTTCGCGTCCGGTCGGAAAGAACTGGGGTTCGGCTTGGCTATCAGACAAAAGGCTGGCCTGCACTCCCTCATGAGCCGAGCAGTCAAAAACAGACATGAAAGCGAAAAATCGTGAATCCCACAAAAGCAGAAAGCCTCGAGTAAGCAAGCTGCAGGCAAAGAAAAAATGTGAACAGCGTCCGTGGCCTAAGCAAACACTCTGTGCAATAGTCTGTATGCTTAGCTACTTGGTACACAGCTCGCCGTCCATTTTGTCTGTACTGAGCATAGCTTGAAAACCCAGGCCATTTCTCCACGAATCTGCCCGGCAAGCGGCTACATTTCCATTCCCCGGCAACGTTAATCTCCCGATTTTTGCTCCGTTTCACCTTTGCCCAAAAAACCCGGTGAGTACATTATGATACATTGCACATGCGACTAATAACGGTCTAATACCCGCACTCGATCGCGCCTCAGACAGCGGAAAACATGGGCCGGCACAATAGACGCGCGCTGGTGAGTATTGAAAACGGACAAGTGTAGAACCGACGCCTCCGGGCGCAAAATAGTCCGCGGACAACACGCCAGCGAGTCGCCTGAGAAAGGGGCCAGACGAAACGTCAAGATTAGTATTCAGAGGCTTGTGGAAAATCCAGACCGTCACACGGAGGAATTTACGGCGGGTGATGATGCCTTGCGATGATGGAAGCACCCCGAAGTCCATTCCTATCCGAGGGGGCGCCTTGTGGTGGTGCGGGGGTTTTGGGAGTCGGGACTAGCGGTATAGAGGCCGTGTGTGCAACACGGTGTAGGCAGGTCCAGCGGGCATGCATCGTACCTCCACCGTCCATGGCAGAGTTCGTGCAGGGCTGGCTTCTCGTGTGTCTTCTCGTCCTACTGCATTGAGTTTTTCCATTGAATGTTGTCAGTCTTAACCCTTCCACCCTGACGCCTCCTTGCCGGTATAGGGCACCTGGATTCAGCCAGAGAGGAAAAGGCAGAAAGTAAAGCCTGAAGGAGAAGAAATAGATTAGTTCATAATGTGTACAAGCGACACAGAAATAGATGGTCTCTGTATTCCTTTCTAACACCCATTGATATTATCCAGCTTCGCATCTCCAAATCCCCAATTAATCGATCAACTAATCACAATACCAAGGGCATCTCATGCTGAAATTGAAAGCGTTCAAACCACATACAATAATTGTCTTCTCAGCGGTTGAACCCAAATATGACGATAATTCATATCGTCATCAAAACAAAGAACCATTTGTTGCAGACGAGACGTTCATTGACCGAGATGTACCTGAACACGGCTACGAATACGAGATATATTATATCACTGAAGAACAGACCTGAATACCTTGCTTTACCTTGCCCGGTATTAGAATGATGTGGGCTTGCAGCTTGATTCTGATCCCCACAATGTCATCGATATCAGAAACACTGTCACGGGGGTAGTCTCAAGTTCTTATCGACAATGCACAAAACTAACCACAAAATCGACCCATCACTGGTAAAATTTTCCCAATTTTCCCCGTGTACAGTCGGATGGATTGCCATTAAGGTAATGACTAAAAGGTGTTAAATCGTACTAATCCCCGGGCTGGATTTGCAACCATGGCCATAGCGCCGTAAATTGACGGTGGGGCTGGGGTAGGTAGGCTCAGCCATACGCACTGGGAGTGCCAAACCAAAAGGTAGTGTTTGGGAATATGGGAGCGATATACACACGCGTGCAATATTGGCTAGCTCCCTGCTTCTGGTGATGGGTACCGTCTAGAGATGAGAAGCAAAGTGACGAACCAACAAGCTCTCTGCGGGAGGATGGTACTTGGTGATAATCCACGTGAAGACAGTGAGCGTAGAAAGCAGGGAAACATCTTTCTTTAATGGACTCCTGATTTAAGCCTCTGCATGAAGAAGGCGTGGGTTACCGGTAATTGATGTAAATAAACCGAAAAATAAACAAACAAACAAACAAACACTCCAACACGCAAAACCAAAAGTGTTGAAAACCTCAGTTGGTAGAGTGCCGATTCTTTGGTAGAGTGCCGAACTATGTTCATATCTCAGTTCAGTCAATTGTTTGAATTTCCAGTTAGATTCCTTGCCTTCGTTAGTTTGAAACAAAGAGTCAAATAGCAACAATTGCCACATATTCTCATTCCCACCCCAACATTTCCACATTAAACAGTAAACATTTTAGTTGAGAGATGAGCCAGTACATACAGTATCAGACACTCCAACAAATGCCATTAAATCGTCGAATTCACCTCGCTACCTCTTTCAAGTTGCGTCGCCGTAAAGCATTCCGGACGTGTTTTTTTTATGTGTGACTCAATCAATTGGTCAAACTCCAAAACAACGAAAACTAAAAACAACAATTGTAAATAAGATGCAAAGAGAAGAATGGCTTCTTCCCAGACAACTTATTCTTGGGAGTTGTCGTATATATATCTGCTGCCCAAATGATCGCTATTAGTATTATACATAGCACTCGGGTTTTTCTGATCATTTTGAGGATGAAACGTCCGCTCGGTGTGGTTATCACTCTTATGGCTGATTATGGTGGATTATTCAAGAACAGTCGAATGATAGGAAGTGTAACCCAGCAGTCGTGGCAAATATGGAAACAAAAGATGTTGGATTAATGGATATGCGACATCGGAGTGTTTACGGCCTATTCCCAGACTTGTCTTTTGGTGGAGTAAGGCTACTAACTGTGACTCTATCCTGGATTATAACAGAACATATCTAGTACTTATAGAAATAATTGCTTTACATTTCCTTCAGCGTTAACCCCATACTCGAGGTATTTTGGGGAGGGGGTTGTTAACGAGAAGGTTAGTACGGAAAATCTTCCCATCGACTTTTTTGACAACATGGACGTACACAAGTTGACGACAGTTCGTATAATGTTTCTTAGCCTATCCCCTTTTTTCGATATTCACCAGATGATAGAAAAAGAATTGCCTATGTAGAGCTATCTCAAAATCACGTTTGAGAAAAGTGGAGTAGGTTAAGCCTAGCCCTGTTATATAGCATTGTTCCCCCATTCATCAGAAATCAATGAAGTGAATTGCATCCGAAATGGCCATCATACTCTCTTTTTTAAAAATTATTATTATCATTAATATTATTATTATTATTTTTATCTTTTTTTTACTTTTGTGGATCGCGGTTATTATGCGGGGAGTGGATGATTGGATATACGTCTTCTCTGTCCATTTATTATTCTATAGGCTGCCTGATTTCATGCCATCATCATGGATATATCTTCCGTGTTCTGCAGCTGTAGGATGACCCTTAAGGGCAGCTTAGCTAGTGCTGCTGAATCTTAATGATTGTTGGCCCTTGGTCCTCACCAGGATGTAGAGCCCGGCGCGCTGGGTTTGTACAGGCATTTGGGACCCTTCTCGAGATTTGTGTGTTGCTTTATCACCGGCCCATTCAGGAAATCTCTACACGCTGGCGATACAACACTAATGCACTGCTAAGAGTGGGCTGCGCGTATTGACGGGGACGAGCAGCGATGCATTGGGACGAGCACGATCAGCGGCCCACTGGAAACCAGTATACCGGGGCATCGCGCCCTGCTCTCCCGCACTGTCTCGCTCATAGACGGTGGGCCTCGTCCAACAGACGGCGCCGTCGTGCGCGCATTGTGAAGCCCCCCGCACAAGGCCTACGTACACGGCAGACCATGACAAACGAGGTTTTCTGGGGAGGGGGACGTGAACGATCCTGAAGGGGACCATTACGATGGCAGAGTTGAGGGGCAGATGAATACGTTGAAGTGTCATCACACAAGCTCGGACTTCGATGCGCAATATGCATAGTAAAAGTTGCATCTGCGTTCAGATTCACCAACAATATTACAGCCATAGTCATGTAAGGTTCTAAGCAAAGTATCTATGTAGACAGAAGATCATTCGCTTTTCTCGTGTGTGCTAACTCATAAAAAATACAAATCTGTAATTTTTACCCCGAAATGCATCTTTCCACCGCAGGAGCAGTCGGCCTATTTCCATTTAAAAGTTGTCGACAATTGCCCATTAGCGTATTCGGATAAAAGCTTCTCTCAAATTAAAGTGCGAGAGGAATTTCACACTCCAAATTGCAAAAGGACAGTAGTAGTGGCCAACGGTTGATTTGAGTAACGGTCCGTATTTTAGAAAGGACAAAAACAGATGCATCAAGAAACAACAGACCCACAGAACAAATTCAAAGGAGATGTTCCAATCAACCTTTTTATATTATTATTCTCAGCATCATCACAGAACGTTGCATATGTGGTATTAGTGGTTCGAACGAACTGAAAGACTTCTCTGCAATTCAACATTGAGAAGTGGTCCTCCAATGTCTGCTCATTTGTCTTGCCTGAAACCACCCTATATCCTATAAGTCGAAGCAAACACCACGTCATTTAGACCGACTGCCAAACATTTCAACTGCTGTAATTGTCTACATCATTGGGTAGATGCGCAGAATGTATAGGCCCCTATATGGGATGACCGCTACATCTCCGACGAAGGCAGAAACAAAATTGCAAAATCATGAATCTATGATAAGACAAGAGAAGTGATCATTGGCTAGAAAGTTTACAGTTCTGATGAGAATTGTTTTGCAATGACTCCATCTCCAGAACACTTAGGCATGGACGCATAACATTCCGTATAATTTATTGTTGAGGGCGCTTGAAATATATTTCACAAATTACAAATTGCTCTGTTAATAGAATAGCAAGAAAGGTCTAGAAGAAAAAGGACCTGAGGTTTCGCAAACGGAAACAAAACGAGCGTTTTTCTCTCGCCTATCGGCGTTTCCAGTTGCAAACAGGCAATGAAACGATTTTACGCTAACACATCGGATGCCTTGGTTTCCTATTTCGTGTAATATCCATGGAAGAGCCTATCGCCCGCACCTTATATCAGGGTTTCATTCATACTTGTCACGTTATTGTATTGTTCTGTATATACCGGCATGCATCAAGTTTGATTGTCAACATTTTTCAAAAGCATTGTCTTGTAATAATGCGCAATTCTCCTTCGTTTGGTGCATTGTGATCGGGTTTACAAATACCAAAATGATCATTTTCATTAGTTACTGGTACGATGCTCGTGTAATTGGTGACATCTCTTAAGTGATGATAGGCATATTATCTCATATGAAGAACATCGTCCATACGAAAAAATAATCTGAAAGTATTTACATGTATTCATTAAACCTTAAAATTTAGTGGGCCTGACGTTTCGATCCTAGCAGGCCCTTTCTCAAAGGCAGAGTGAGAAAGGTCCTGCTAGGATCGAGAAAGTTCCTGCTAGGATCGGAACGTCAGGCCCACTAAATTTTAAGATTTATATTTTGGTAATTTTAGTCAGTAAGCAGTTTGCAACATTTTTGTATATCACCCGTATTCATTAAACATGATTTCCTTTCTCAAGATGTCCAGTTGAAACTTTCGGTTGAGACAAATGTGCGAATTGTACATGTAAAGGCTTATACACGATGGGACAAGCTTTTCACGTTATGTATATGGCCTATTCATTTTCATCGGGGAGACAATTGCATTAAAACTCGATGAAAAGTAAAAGTAAAAGCACAATCGAATAAGAAACCAACTCACGTGATTGTTTCAAATGACAGTAAACTGCATCTGTATTTTTATCTGAAAGTGAGCGTTCGATATCACAGCAATTCGGTCATAGCGATATGGCCGTGTGATGCGGTTTTCCTTACATGAAGGTCGAAAAGGGTTGCTTGTTTTTTTTCCCGAGGTCCGCCGAGGAGGACCCAAAATGCAATCTCACCAGGTGATAGGCCTATATTTGTTTGTTTGGGGCAAACATAATTTCCATAGCCGTGGAAATATCCGGCGTGTGCGCTGTTGTTAATAAGTCAAGATGGCGTGAACCAAGCCGGCCAGGCGGGCCAAGATAAAAAAAAATACCTGGCGATCGTTCTGAACTCACCTGGCCCACATAGTGCCATGCCAAACGGCTACATGCATTGTATTGACGCTGCTTATTAACTGGTGGAACCAATCTTCTCTGGGTCGATTTTATTCAAGTTGTTTATCAAACAGAACCTGCAGGTTTCTTATTTTTATATAGAGTTAAATCATCAGCCAGCTTGCACGGGAGATGGGGATGAAAAAGGCGCAATTTCCGTAGAATTGAATTAGGGCGAGATGCAGACAGTTTGGATGGACTCACAGGAACTGTGTCCATTCAAACCAGGGACCCGAGAGTATTTTGTTTTAATGAAGTTGCCCTGCGATAGGAAGCAGCACTCAGCGTGCTCTCTATACTGACATGTTGGACAAAGTTGATTTTCCGACAGACCAGTGGAGAAACCCAAACGTTCCCCCGGCCAACAGCGCATCTCGGCAGATCAGAGTCCTTCCGGGAGGCTGCTCTCCCGCCCAGTGCTGTCAGTAGCTCGACCCAGGCCATTACCAGCACAGGAACATGTCGACTGCAAGCTTTAATTTGGCGGGGTCTGAGATGGTTTTCATGTGGGGATATTGGAGCGGACGGAGGGTTGGTGTGTCGGGGAGATGACGGAATAGTGCTTAGGAAACGAGTGCTAAAGCAACGTGCGGCATTGAGATACCAGTCTTGGGTGATTGCCTGCACCATTAGTACTACCGCCAACCGGCATGTGCTCAAAATGATTTGGGTTTTTTTCACGAGTGCATCTTAATGGTAACATACTGCATAAAGATTTTCACAATGAAGATTAAGCCCTCCGTTAAATCAACACTTTGAAGAATTTCAAAACTTCGTGATGCTTTAGTGCATTTTGTTCGTAATGGTTGTTCTCGATTAGTTTGATTCAGAATGGTAATCACTTTTTCATTTAACATGGTCACTGGACTATAGCCTAACAGTGATCAAGGCTCTTTACTGAAAGCAATCATTCACGAGCGTTTCTTTTCATCTCCATCGTCTCTTCTCCTCGTTCCAAGGAAAAAACTTATAATTTTTGAAGGGAGATTATTTGACTTTATATTTTCTGCAGAATATTTCAATCCAAAGGCATGAGTGAGTGTTGTTCGGATGGATCAGGGGTATAGTATTCCTATAGCCCGTACCACTCAGTATATTCGTGGCTAGCAGGATGTGCTGGCTTGCTGGTCGCTAGTTGAGAGTTTTTACGAACTCGCTCCATTCCCAACAACAGTCTCAACAAACTCCTGTTATTCTGTGCATGATCTCTAGTCTCTCCTAAGCTGATGGTGCTAATTTTGGCTGGATTTCTGCCTGGTTCGGTTTGAATTTCGTTATTGGCCGATGTGGTCTGGCATTTTGTCGTTGTTCCCCCCTTCGGTTGGGCCTGTGTTTATTTATTTTCATGTCCGCTGGGTTCAACCTTTGGTGCGCAACACGGGCCTTGTACATCAGGGGGGTACGGTATGTTGGTGAACGGCAACGGCAAAAGGCTGGCCCAGAAAGGCTCAAGCAACAGACCGATTTCCATTGACATACTGAGTGGGCCCATTTTCTGGACCGGGATTGTGTCGTTAAAGCCCACAATCCCGTTGATCAGATGGCGATTTACGTTTTTTCCTTGTTCACCCTTTTTTTCTTTTTACGCTGATCAATCAATGGTGAGACGTGACATAAGCGCACGAGGGAATTGGCCCTGCGCGAGCCTCTCTCATATTTACTTTTAATAAAGAAATGTTGGGAGGGTGTTTTGGGGGCTGTGCGCGCTCTTTCTGGGCGAGAACTCGCGGGCGTATGACCGCTGCCTCGCGCGGTGCAGACCGCCTCGCTACCCGTGTCCCACGCCGTGCATCTCGCTCAGACCACGGTATCAGTCCATCATCGAGACCTGGCTGCAGCTCAACTCCGCTGCCGCCTGGAAATAAGTCACGTTCGTCAAGGTGCTCTCTGAGCAAAAAAAAAAGGGAAACAGACAAGAAAAGAAAACCTCTGGCGCGACATTGAGGGAATGCGTTTAATATCGGCCAGTCATTGTGGAGCTGTGGCGGATTAAGTGCCTTGCTTAGAATGGAAGCCATGTGGGTGTTGGGTTACACACAGTCACGAGTTTCTCACATATTGATATTCAAATAAAAAAGTTGGCCGGACCGCGGGAAAATAAGATAAAAACACTAATGATAATACTAGTAATGAAGAAGCCACACGACCTAGTTTTGTTGATGACGCTCCTTGGTTGCGATGGAGAGGAGCGCGGTGGTGGTGGGATTGACCCCGTCTTGACCCGGCGTGGTCAAGGTAACCATTCGCACCACCGCTCCATAATGCTCGACGCTCGCTGCGCGCCAAATATGCAAATGTCAATATTGAGAGGTTGTTAGGGCCAGTGGGGAGAACCAGAGCCCGTAGCTCCATTTAGCCTTGAACCGCCAGGGTCTAGGTCGACAATTATTGGCGCCAAATTCACGCCGTCTTATTTGCCGCCACTCACAGGTGGAAATGTTGTCGGATTTTGTTACTTTTCCCTTGAAGAGAATTGGGAAATTAATCATAATCATTTAAGCATTGGCTCATAAATTTACACTGAAGGTAAACTGAATTTAAATGCATAGGCCTACCCGAATACTTAAACAATACCGGAATATTTTCTGTTTGTTATAACAGGCACCCCAAGTAAAAGAGAGTAATCGAGCAATTAAATGCTAGGGCCTACTACTGTCGAAAAAATATATAATAGTTAGTGATGAATTATAGGCCTAACCCTCAGGTTTGAGTGAAATTGCAAGCTTCAAACTTGGTACCGTATCTAGTGGTCTATGGGACCTGGGAGTGTCATATTTGTGCATTGGTCGGCATGTAGTCTTCGTTATCTGGGTAGTATGGACTCCCTCAGCGTGACGTAATAACCAGTTAGTTTGATGAAGTGGAATGTGATTATATTCGTTACTATTTGCCGTTTGTCTATTGCAACCAAACCCATGCCCCAGTTCAGTTGGCTTTCCGTTCCCATTTATCGAGCTTGCAGCACCTAGACTAAAAAAGCGTAGAAACAAATAGATCTCAAGCAGAGGGAAGTGTTCTGCTAAATTAAAAGAAATGATTATCCTTTGTTCGACTGAGATTGGAATTTCTTCCCCAACCTCCAATATCCGGTCCGAATATGAAACACGATTTGGAAAGAATGTTTAGGCCTATACTAAAATTTTTCTCGAATTAAATGCTCAACAGCACGTTTTCTTTAATTTCCTTCTTAAGCCAAATTTAAATGACTGATATAATAGATGCATAATTAGCGAACTAGACACGTACAGTTTTCGTTAGACTTGAGCAGTTTCCCAAACAGTTTCCAGAAATGTCAGGCTTGGCTACACCCGGCTTGTCACATTGCTAAACGGCACAAAGCCATTATACCACCGGGGATTCACTCGAAAACTTCGCATCCTATCGTGTAGTTCAAGTTACGCATCGCTGAATAATCTCAGGTGAAATGAAAAAAACACAGGAATTTGGTAAAAACCAAACAGAGTTTCGTATGGAAACTAGGCCATATTTACCCGACACCTCTCCATCCCCAATTGGACGACTCTACCTCGCCAAAGTTTTACAGCGTTTACATTTCCCAAGGGAGTAACACGAGAGAGGACTTGCGGGGGCATTTCACCCTCCGGGCAGATAATATTACGCAATTTCTGGCCAACTTATAACTGGTGTAATTGGATAGGCTAGGAATCCAATTTGGGTCTAAAAAATCAACTCCTTTTCAGCCGCATTCCCCCTTTTCCGCGTCAATTGACGTAGTTTTCTTAGATACTGGTGATTATCCGCGTCCATTTTTTAGCTATGATTCAAGGAACTCCTTACTTCTTCGTATTCAGCGAAACAGAGATTGCTCAATTGGTCGAAAGACGAAATGAACCACAAACAACAAAAACGAAAACACACGAGCAATCAAGAAAGCGACAACAAACAAACAAACGAACACACCCAAAGAAGCAAGAATGCAGGGGAGCAAGGGATTGGGGAGGGGAGCATAAAGCATGCAAACACCCCTCTCACTCCTTGCTTCCAACCCCTTTCCGTCCAGTGTAATAAATTGCCAGATGTAGCCCCTTTTATCGTCCGTTGCTGTCGATATTTCCTTTCTCTGTCTCCCTACTCGTCTGAAATTTCAATCCGATTGTAATGTGCCTGTGCTGCTAGTTGCTGAGTACTCGCTTGTTAGGGCCAATGTCTTCTAGTTGTGTGGTTCCTGTAGTGTAGTATTTTGCCAAGTCAAGCCCTTTCTATGCAGACTCGAGCCCGTTTATTACGTTACAGGGTTCCTAGACTGAGCCGAGTTAACGGTTTCGAAAAACTCTACAGGCTTAAAAGGAATCTTGATGAAATTTGCCAGCTGAAGTCCCTTGTCGGTGGGGTTGCTTCCCCCCAAACTACGGATAACAAAGAACGAAAAAGTGACCGTCAGTCAGTTAAAAATCCAAATTGCAAAAGCTCTTTCCGCTGAATATAAGGCCACTTTAAAACTTGTCTCTTGAACATAAATTGAGTGCTTTATTTCCTTGTCTTTGTGTTTGTTTTATGCCTATATCCTAGCGCGTGATTTTCCACATTTTAAAAGCACCGGAACTATAACTTAACCCCCTTTTAAAGAGAAAAGGAGAACAAAGGAAAGCAACAACGATTAGCATTATATTATTTTGATGGAATTGTGTCTCCATGGACTCCATGGTTTGTTTCAGGTGCCCGTAGTCACCGTGGAAGCGGAGTTGTAGACAAACCGCTATTCCCTGATGCTGACAGGAGTGGAGTTGCTCCCATTCAACAATATGTCATCATTTTGTCATGGGAAATAATGACGACATTCTGTTTTTCTGCGCGCTCCCCAACACTGAGTGAGCTTCAATAACCAAAACAACGGGACAGTGTTACCGTATTGATCGGCCTTGTCATAATAACTCGTCTTCAAAAAACTTCACTGTAATTGTTTTCGTTCTAATTGGTTTAGCTGTCTCGGGATTTTGGTCTGTTCCCCTTCTTCTATTTCCTGGCGCATAAGAAGCTTGTTTTCCTACATTTTAAACAAACTGTCGGCCGCCTGTAATGCAGCACGTAAACCGGAGTGGCGTCAAAACACGGCAGTGCGGTGAATACACACAGCGGGTCCCTGTGGTTCCGCGGCCCGGGCAGAACGCGGCGCGAGCCCGCTGGAGAGTCACGGGGACACCTACGGCGCATGCTGCCTGTCCAACCAGGGCCGGGCGCGCGGTCAAACACGGTTAGCGGGCATAAAGGTGCATCAACTTTATGCATCAAGATTAAGCTAATATTTTGTTTTTACTTCACAATCCGTTCCCATACCGGGACAGCACGACCGACCTGCGCAGCATGTTAGAATCGTTGTTTGATGACTTTACGGCGCATATAGACTCAGGTACGACCTTATGTGCATCTCAACTCCACCATGCCCGCCGCGTTTTCCCCTCAGTCGCAAACGACTGAACTGATTTGGTCTTTCCACACGCAGATATCAGAACACTGTGGGGCCTTCAGCCAAATATTTTCGGAGTATATGGGAAAAGTATAAAGTTAACTGCGTAGTGGTGGTAGAGCGAGGTACATGTTGAATACATTTTTGTCGTCCGATGCTTGACGAATGACGGTATCATGATTGAATATTGGGCGTCTACTGTGCTAGGGTGATCGAGGACAATCCTCAAAGTTTTCGTCGTTTATACCTGTTATTAATGAAAATCAGATTAATGGATACTTTGTGCTGGCTATTTTAATTCGTTTGTTGGTGTTTAGGCCTATAGGCCTAGTACCTTTATTTTTAAAGGGCCTATGGTTCTTTCAACGCTGGAACTTTGTGAATCATAGATGGATTTTGATTTGCTCTTTTCTTCGCGACAGATTTTGGAAGCTGAACCGAATATTTCAAATTTAAAAGAATCTGCTATAGCATATAATATACATGCTTCTGATGTATAGGCGAATACCGGTAACCGTACAATGGCGAAGCACGAAGGTCCGCCGAATTTTAAAACAGAATTGTCCAGTCTATATATGTCCAATGTCATGGAAGACAAACTGGCGATGAACGTGGCCAATTCTGCCCTAAATATTTGAATATTAAATTGACCCAGATAACTGACGGTAATAAACATGGCTGGCCCAATATCTGCATGTGGCATATTACTCATGCATGCTGTCCAGTGCTTGACTGGGTACATATTGACTCATTTGGATGCGGTCAAATACAACTAATTACTCTGAGTGATAAGCTACGTGCCCAGAATCCGAGCCCCACAACAGTGTAAATGCCTGACTTATTCGTCCTGAATTGTAAATAATAAAAAACCTACCATTAAAAAAAACCCCAAACCGGCGGTTCTATTCTGGATGTGCATTTTTGTCTTCATTGATATGCGAATGGTTGCCTCCGTTAATTTCCCGCTCCTGTCAGAGGTGTGTTATTCATGCGAGGAGGACATGGTTTTAATTTGACACCAGACGCCAGCAATCTTGGAAGGTAGATTTTCTCGTTGGGTTTGTGGTGAGCGGAGCCGCCTACAACTTTGCGCGGGGATATGAGGGCGTGGTGGACCCTCACTCCTGCATGGCGCCATCTCACATTCCGAATATCACGGGCCACGGGAGTAACTTGATCGCAACGGCTGTAGCCACATGGACTCATTAAGGTTACTTCTTCCTATCTTACCTGCTTACTCACTATCCTTCTCCCCGTCCTCCTCTCATTGTTATGTCTTATTGTAAACTCATCATCAGTAGAGTCTGAAGATCTTAAGATTGGTCTGTGGATTTGGATGTATTTGGAAGTGAAGGCCGGATATTACGGTTTGTATCTCTACGAAATAATTATGTAGGCTAATTATAATCAGAGACCATGATTGTGGCCAAAAATACACTTGCATTGTTTTTGTTGCGATCAATTTATCTGCAGTAATTCTCATTAATAAACTTATTTTCATTGCAATATAGTCATACTTTACTTTGAAATTCATTCGTACATCGATCAATTATCATTCTTGTTTCATGGAATACACACTTATCAGTGACTTTGCCATAAGCACTCTATTCTTACCTTCTACATTATCAATTGATTTTGCTGTTATCATTTACGACATTGGTAGAACAAATATTTTGGTGTAAACTGAGATTCGTTTAGTGCCTTTTTTTCAGAGGTCTTTAAAGTATAAGGCTATCTTCAGTTTCTTTCTCAACATTCACAAATAAGTGTACTGAATATTATGAACATAGTGAGATTGGATGTTTTTGTCTGAGTTTGGTGTTTTCCCACTAGTTACCTTCCACAGTTTAATACAAAATTTCATCCGAGTTTGTTGGGTGAGGTACGGAACCGCCCCCTGACCGCGCTTTCGATAGTTGTGAAGACCAACAGCGGTTTTCGAGGGCAATTATAGCTTATCACCTTTGATAAATGGCAACGAATACTTTGACTGCATGGAACGGAACCCCAGACATCTGGTTTTACGCAGTACGTACCAGTGCTAACCATCTATAGGTATACCCCGCCCTTTATAGATGGTTGTCTTCCCAAATAGTCAACTAGTCTTTGCCGAGGTGGGGACGCCAGTCTGAAGCAATTCAACCACCCCTAACTGCCGTTTATCTCCACGGATCACACCCTCGCTATCTTTCATATGCAAACAACCAATTAATGTAAACCTGGCCACAGCAGTATGGGGATCACACAAAACAGGTTTAAAAAAAGGAAAACAAATAAAGGTGAAACTGACTGGGAACTTTTGAACACTTTTGAACGGCAAAGAAAACTTTGACTGAAACGGAACTTGAACCTCTGGCTTTGAGTACAAGCGCCCTTATACCATCTGAATTATCCAGCCCTTCGATGGTGGCCTCCTTAAATAGTCAACTATAGTCTTTGCCCGGGTGGGGCGCCAGTCAGAAGCATTCAACCATTGATCAAATTATTGCTGCCATTAAAAGGTTATCACGCGAGCTGGTCTGAGTCCTAAACTGACAGAGATCGTGCCCTAAAGATAATTATGCGGATACGAACTATGACGGGTATATTTACAAACACACTTTTGATTTGGATCTAGTATTTTGTGGAGTGTAAATGCGATTTTAAGTCACAACAAATTCCACAGAATTTAATCAAATGTTCCGTTCTGAAGCATGCCGCCATAACGCTTGAAGGGCAATGTCCCTCATGTGGGACCGTTAGTAATTTGTTATCTTGCCGTATCCGTATGATCTGTACAAGAACCAGCTATGGATTGTTTTTGTAGCTCTATCATCAAAGTAAACCTAATTCACGGAGTCCGACCCCCTTCCACTTGTTCTCTGATCAAAGCTAAAATGAGCTTGATCCGAGATGAAGCGGAAGGTAAACGTTGACGAGAAGCGCACTAAGACCTATGGTGATAAAGATTCGATCGGTAATTGGTTGATGTTGGATATTCCCTGCTAAAGATATGTGACCCAGAAATTGCTTTGACGGAGATTTTTTCCCTCGATGTGGCGTAAATCTTATCCTGGGTTGTCACTTGATGACATCCCTCACGAAGCACGCTGATTTATGGCTCCCTGCCACGGTCAAACGACTAATTCTAATCGGAGAGAGGAAGAGGTAATTCCTGGCTCTCGTCCAATGGCAGGTCAGAGATCCCAAGAAATGGTTAGTGAATGGGGCGCGCAGACGGGCGAGAGAGGGGAGGGGGAAGAGGGTTGCGAGGGAAAGACCCGTGTCATAGAAAACTGATGGGTAGGCAAACAGATTCTTGCCCGGAACTCAGGCGAAATATTTAGAGAGATGAGAAAAAGCCAGGCAGAATACTTCCACTCTTCCTTTCTCCTGTAGAATGCTGAAGAGCATGGGGGACAGCACACTGCTAAATTGCCCACTTAGAAGTTGGCGGTGTCGGGCGGGGATGTGCGACGGGGTCTGGTGTGCATGCCGGGACGCGATCGTGAGGTTCAATAATGATGCGGGCAAAGCTATGCGATCTCACGGCTCACCCTGACCTCGGGCACTGGACGATGTCTTTAGACGATCGCCAGCCGAATTCCAACCAATGGGGTAGAGACCGGGCTCCTCCAAACGTGGTTTGGGTTTCCAAACGTTCTCGCTTGAATTGGGTCCTCAAACGGTGTCGTGCGATATGCAGACTCGTGGATATCGTATAGGTACATGGGCAGTTGGCGTTTAAGTTGTTGCAACTAAAGCCATAGATAAAACGCCCCCAACGGTCACATCCTGCAGTGTCCATGGACGCACCTTATAGCGACTGGCCCTTGACCATTCATCGGTACCGATACAATACTGAGTTTCTTGTATGATAATTTTTAAAACTAAAATGAAAATGAAAAAAGAAATAACGAAAACAGAGTTTCAGAATGCCAAAACATTAAAGTGGTGGATGACATTTTCCTGTGATTAATATTACCACATGGTCAAAGTACAATAACGTTTTTTGTGTTTTTTTTCATTCATGGAAAATCGCTCAAAACAAGGCTATAAAGCCCTCAAGGGTATAGGGGCTAAGGTGATAGGGAGGAACTCAGGAAGGCTGGAGATTGGAATTGACATTCCCTTTAAGATTACCTTCCGTAAAAGAAACCGTAAAATAAACGTTTACTTCGTTGATATAATATCTACAACATCGCCTCAAGCAGATGTCGTTAAAATAGGCCTACATTGGAAACATTATGTTTAGTTAAATGCTTTTGAGCAAAATAACAATATCGCCGTACTCATCGCAGCTCGTATGGAGTGAATGTTGGCTGTCATAATACTGGGTTTCATCTTACAACACGGGCTGCATCGGTTGTAGTGATATTCATAGACAACCAAATGTTTGGGGTTAGGCCTAGGTAAGAAAGGGAACAGCAGTGAAATAGATATACGCCCGGATAACGAGCACCGTACAATGCCATATCTGGCCCCGCGGTCATGTATAGGCCTACGACAATAGTGAACGTGGACGCTTATTGAAACCAGTGATAGCTATGCCACAATAACTTGAACACGTCTATGCCCGGAAAATCCTCGGGGTATATTATGTGGTGAGACATCTTATTATTAAAGGACAACAAGAGTTTGATAACTCATCGACTGTTGTGAACGACAAATACCTGCCAACCAATGCAAATTGCCAGGACTAGACCGGTACTGACAATAAGACAGTCTGGTGACAACCCGAAGGGCATCAACCGGGTCTGAACAGTTGGGCGGGGCGGAGCGGAGCGAGCGAAGGGATGGGGAGGGGAGGGGAGGGGATTTACCTGCAGGTGATCATGCTATTTGGAGTGTATTGGTGTATCTTATCTACTTCAAAGGGTTTCGTAAGTAGGAAAGTAAGTAAGTACGTGAACAAAAGTATGTCAACTACGAGAAAAATGTGTTTTCCTGTCATACTTCTGATCCCCGAAAATGAGGGGGGGGGGGTGATAGGATGTCCCTCCGCCCCCACCTGTTGACGCCTATGATGACAGCACGACTGCGACATTCAATGAAGATAGTGTCGAAAAGTGGGTCGCGTAGCCGCGTCTAGTTCACAATGCGAAGAATGTGAGTGAGTCTAGTCTTTTGGGCTTGCTGTAGACTATGCTCGTAACACGTCGTGTTCCCACTTCACTGCACTTGGTAGTGGGCGCAGTATGCTAAAAGAATCTTTGAAATTAAATTGAATCATTCCTTACACAACGACTGTGGATTACAACAGTATCATCAGTGATTGTAATAAAAAAGAATTCGCTATTTCCTGGAACAAGCTAACTCACCTCAAACAAATATTCCACTGTCAGTTCAATGTACAATGACTTGATATTATGGTTGGCATTTCCCCAAATTCTAGACAAGACAACATGTTTGCACGACGTATCACGAGGTGCTATATTTTCACGATACCCAGCTGCGATATACTTATACAGAGTAATAAGCTAGCCCGGGTAGAATGCTACCGGCCTGGGTTAAGGTCCCTATACAACATTTGTACATTTTGGATTACCACAGTGTTAAACCATTAAACATTCCAAAAAAAGAAATCCTGCGAAGGTTTTAATCTGAGGATTCAGACTATAATCTGCTATTATAATCTGATTGATAATCTGAGGATTCTATCATGACCATCTACAAACTGTGCAAATTCAAAGGAAATCCGTGGACATCGATGTTTTCCGATCTTCCCAATGCCCTTCAATCAAGAGCCATTTCGCACATGACCAGTGACGTGCTTTGTCCAGCGCAACGATATTCGGTCATAACCGAGAAGCCATTCTCAAACTAGTATGCCTTTTGTTTATAAAATAGTCGGCTCGCCCTTTGACTGTATCGGAATTGTTGAATATTTGTCCACGTTTTTGTTTTGGTAGAATGCAGCCATGCAGGTCAATCACCTCTCGATTAACACTGGGACATGGTATATTGCCCTTGGATGAGATCAGGAACCATCTCCCCGTCTTATCTACCCCATCCATGGACTTTGGTTTGATTTCCCGGTTTCAGGCTCGTTTAGCTCCTTTAGAAGGAAAATAAGAAGTTAATATTAATTGAGTCCTTCGTGACTATTGTGAGTAAAGTTAGGCTGGCGATTAGAATTTGGAGAGTACAAAGTTGTCTAAAGTGTACAAACCCTCGAAAATACTCTGCATCTATATCCCAATGCGTCACCCGAATTCAATGCATCCCACGCTCAACTATTGCCCTCGAATAGATACCGGAACCCCGTACTTGTAATTGCACCAATAACGATGCCGTCAAAGGTTTATCACCCTTTATTAAGTGCACTGAATTTGACTAATTTCATACTCAACTCAACTTGTGTGACAAGTAGGCCTGTCCTTCTTCTTTGGCTTTTCCTCCCTCTCTCTCTATCTCTCCCTCCCTCCCTCCATCCCTCCCCCCCCCTCTCTCTCTCTCTCTCTCAACTCTCTCTCTCTCTCCCTCTCTCTCTCTCACTCTCACTCTCTCTCTTTCTCTCTCTCTCTCTCTCTCTCTCTCTCTCCCCCTGTCTCGCCCTGCCTCTCTCTCCCTCCCCTCTCCCTTTCTCCCTCTCTCTCTCTCTCCCTCCCTCAATCTTTCTCTCCCCCCACTCTCTCTCCCTTTCTCCCTCCCTCTCTCTCTTTCTCCCTCTCTCCCCCTCTCTCTCT
>OX465101.1:18700398-18803923 GCA_949987565.1 Luidia sarsii | reverse complement strand
TGTATGGATTTGGCGACATTACAAATAGATTTTGCCGCTTTTTCAAATTGACAGTGAGCACACATTTTATGGGATAGGATAAGCGTGCTGATGTCAGGGCAAACCTATCTCTCCGTGCGTCTTTGAAGTCCCACACGGTATGGGGGTGAAAAAACCCTCATGTGCCCGTCAGCGAAGAACCTGATTATTATACTCAAAGACCACAGTGCTGATTCTTTATCACAATATTTACCATTTGTCTGATCTTTGTCTTCGTAATGGTTGTGTCTATGCCCCATGTGTGTTAATGCTATTCGCTGCATGCATGTAACTATATCCCTGTATCTACATCATCGTCATACAATACATGAAATGTCGCAAATCAATAATACCAGTTCTGAATGTCAGCAACAATAGTGCCTACTGAACATACTTCACCGTTTGACGCCTTGTAACATGTTGGACATATACCGCTTACCTTGAATACAACTTTGAATATTGTGGTCCTTCATTGATCGTAGACCGTGAATGGTCTTCGTTGTTTGACTGCGCCCATCCCTGTTCCTTAGCAACATGATCTATGGGCAGCTTTACAGTCATCTTGCTTAGGCCTATTCGTTTTTGAACTCCTTTGATGAATTATGGTCGTGGTAACTACTGCGGTATGTAATCATGTTTTCAGTGGCGGAAGGGCAAATACGGTCATGATATTAATTAATGTCACACATCGGTCCATGTAAAACATGTCAATGATTCACGACTGTGATATCTAATTCTCTGCATAATAGTTTCCAGCGTAAATGTGGTCCTCTGCTCCGCAATTGTTGTTTATGGCCAATCTCCCGATGATTCTTTGTGCTCACGGAGATCACCTCGATCAAGCAAGTTGTTTGTCATATGCAATAGAGTCAGATTGGACAGCCATCAATTGGTTACATTTTGGGTTATCGGAGGTACGATGAGTTTGGGCCTATAGAACTTTAGAAGGGGCAACGTCACGACATAGTCGGCTGCTTACAGGAACGCTTCCTGTCACGCTGAAACCATGTTATATAAGACTATCTAGTTGACTACGTCACGCTGACAATGTCCGGTCACAACAATCTGTTGCCGAACGGAAGAAACGAGAAAGGAATAGTGCGTCCGTTATAGCATATTCCGCGGTGTGTCGGGCCAAAGTTAGCATGAAGTTAATGATCTACCCTGAGCAGGTTTACGTGGTGCACGCCACACACGATCTCCTAGGTCTGTCTCTTCCCGCTGCCCGGATACTGTCTTTTTGTTTTTTCATATCGAGTTTAATATTCCCCGATAAGTAGGTTTAAGAAAAAACACGACGGGACGGGGAACGGAAACAATTCAGAGAACTGATTCAAGCTTTTTTTCCTGGTCTTAATCCGAAGTCAACATTTGAGATTTGGTATCGTGATGGACCAAACTTTGTTGGATCAACTTGGCGGTAAATGAGTTGGAGTTTCTGGGACTATGATTTGAACATGGAATGGCGCAGGGGCGCCGCAACCCGCCCAATGCGTCGGGTCGTCTGATGGACGAAGTGTTCAAGGGAAGGCAAAGGGAATGCCTGGAGTCGTGGCAATCATTCCTGTCTGATCTGATCGTCAATGACGGAGCCATTTTTTTCTATCTGGGCTATATCCTTCTGCCTATCTCAACTTTGTCCCGGGAAAGCAATCTTCTATAGTTTTGTCCGTACACACTGAGTAGGCTGTGCCGGCCTCCAAACCTATGATGGGTAATAAAGGGATCGTTCTAAAACCCGTCGGAATAACAATAACAATACAAGTAAAATGTCGACGCTTTATAAAAGTGACGGAATTTGGTATCTCCAAATGATCTCCTTCTGCCCAAGGTTTAAAGCCCCTACACACCATTGGTAAAGGTCTTAGAAACGTGTCCATACTTTGTCTAATCCAGCATATGCATGAAAAAGCACACCTGTAAAAGTTTAAGCTCAATCCGTCAACCACGTCGCAAGAAAATGGTGAAAAACTGTGTTTTTCATCAAACTGTGTCAGCTTCGAGGATTGTAAAATTGCACCTAGCAGAATTTTCAATAGCGCCACCGTGCGTATAAACCGGAAAATTGCGAGTAAATCTCTAAACAGTCGTCGGTAATTGCGAATGGGCCATGTTGGATTTGGGCAAATGGTGTGTAGGGGCTTTAAGGATGGTAAGCATGCTTTTATTTTATTTTCCAAATGTCGTTTTAAAACGACCGTTGGAAATTCATACAAAATCCACTTTTCATGAAATGAAATGCATCAGCATTCCAAGCGCTGAAACTTCACAGCATGTCTGATACTATACTGGTATTTACTTCCACTTGAGTAAGTTGCTTTAACAAAATTCGTCAGGTTGAAATTTGGATTTGTGCGAACTGGTGTGTTGGGGCTTTAAATTATGTGTGGCCTCGATGCCTTCATTTGTTCATTAGGTTTTTCATTTGATTTTATAAACCTGCATCGATAGCGAATAGGCCATAATTTTTTATAGTTGACTATTTGGGAAGGGCCAAACAAATGCACGTAAAAGTGGTCAGGGATTAGAGCGCTGGTACGTTAAATACGAGGCATGGGTTCAAATTCCGTGGACTCCAATGTTCCTGTTTTGTTTGTTTTATATACTTGTTTGGGTATGACTCGTAGAGGACGTGGCGGTTTGTGCACCATTGTCAAGTTGATTTCGGATAAGACAGTCGGGAATTTTATCAGATAGGTATAGGAATCATGCGATCTGTATACACCGATGAAGAGCATGACTTGGATCAGGATGAACCTCTATGGAGACCATAGAATATCCAAGATTCGCATTATTTTAGTTTCGTGTATTCAGTTTGGATCTTTGCATTGCGACATACCGACGGCTATGTGCATTTGTGAGAAAGTATTCGAAATGGTCAATTCTGTAAGTGTATTTTCTAACCGATCCAGAAGCTATGCTTTCCACTGTCTGTTGACTTGAGGGTTGTTAACTGCACCATTCGTATACATACTGGTTGGATATAACATTTGGTTTATACATTCATGGCCAGCGGTTGTTTCTCTTTTTATTTTAATACGTCTATCTTCATTATTATACGGGTATGAAAAAATGCCTTCATGTGAGAATGGAATTGAAATGCAGCTGGGGACACCGTCCAGTTCACTAACACGCCAAGACCATGGACTGGCCTTTTCAAGCTAATTCCTGTGCGTGGCTCTCTTACCCAGGCTTAGCATTGTTTTCAGGGGGCACTTCTTGCCGAGTAGAGGGCCCATTCCGCGGACGGAGTGGTCCTTTTATCCGGTCCCATGAAGTGTCCGGCAAACCAAGGTGCCGGGTGCTGAGGGCCCGTGTGCAAACTAACCCGCTGGCCGGCTCGCGGACCCTTGCCAAATTACACTCAAGTCCCCGGCGTGTAACGCTTGGATGGCTCCGTTACCCCCGTGTCAACACGCGACCACCAAGGGGAAGCTATCGGACGGAGAGAGTCCACAACCCTGCCTTGCCTGGCCTGCCCGCCTCCTACACACATACCTGCATTCTTCGTCCCAGCTACTCCTCGCTAAATGGCCGGGTAGTGTCCTGCTGTATGGGCCTAAAAGAGCGTGCTATCGGGCCTACAGTGCCTCACATACACGCAACCATGGATTATCTTCATCAATATTATCCGAAAGTTCCGGAAAAACATGCAGTGCAAACTTTGTTTTGTACTGAACGCGTGTGCGCCCTCCTCTCGAATTCCAGTATATTTTTTATTTTCCTTCTGAAACGGACAGAAAAAAATCCATCAGCCGAAAGCTTTGAAAAAATGGCCCTTTTGCGTAAATGTTTGACTTTTACTATCTTTCCACTCAAAGGAATTTGAGTGAAGTCAAGTATCTTAACACGCGGAAAACAGGTTAGAAATAACACGGGAGAAGAGATTTTGAGTTGACTTAGATCCGGTAGAATTCCAACGGGATATTTACCTCGTAGCCCCCACGGGAAGGCGGTGGGGATTCGAAAATAATGTTGTTTTGACTCAATTTGGGGGAATACACGCTTAGAATTCACGAAAAACCTCGATCTGGGAGCATCTTGGAGATTTTCTTCAGCTATATATGTACCACATAAAACAAGAATAGAACCTCTTTGTGCCCCAGTCTTTGTCTGTGTCTGTCGGGCAGCTTCTGCTTGTCTGTCTGTTGGCCGGGGACAGAACCCGTCTCCTCCCCTCCCATCTCTCCGTGAATCTCTATCACGCTACCGGGACTCGCTATGGGGATTTGGAAGCTAATGCAACGAAAACAAGCCCTGTTTGTCTGGTCCCATAGCCCGAGTCGTCTCGGTTTAGAAAAAAAGAGCCGAGAGGAAGAACAAAACATAAGAAAGCAAAGCAAATCAAAACAAAAGCAACGGTACATATTCCCATGTTATCCATCACTGATTTGAGACGGTATGTAGGAGGTCTGGGGAATATAGTGGAAACACCACGGGCTTACGAAGGTTACTTTATCTCTGTCTATTTGCTGCAGCCACCTATGACGCAGGGGTCATCGTTACAGCATTTCCATTTGTGAACCGAGAGGAAATATTCTGTAAAATGATCTCATCCCGAATTTATTTGGGAGAAGGGAATAACGCACAACTCATGATTGGTCAGTGCGATGACATAAGTTAAATTACGTTAAACCATCACGGAAGATAATTATGTCCGTGTGTTGATGTTAATTTGACACATCAATAATGCACTTATTTTAGTATGTCCTACACAAAAGATTGAGGCGAATTTTACGTTAAAGGCAAGGGTTAGTGAAGTAAACAGGGTTAGGGAGAGAAGCACAGCCATCGTTGGGAACGCAGCTATGCCTGGCGCTACGGCGGGCTCATTGAGCATCGGCGCCGCCCGCACACCTTTTGTACGAAAACGCTCAAACAAACCACGACCAGACAGTACCCCCATCCTCTCAACGAAAGAGTAGATATTGCCAGGAAAAAATGTATGCCTTGACTGTCCTTTTGGTATAATATTTGACATCGAGCTTTGAAGTGACTTCCACGCTTTTTCATAGCGTATTTGATCAACGTTTCCTTTGTATAGAATTACACAAGTTTGAAGGAGAACATAACACCGTAATCTTGTTATTTTTAACCTTGTGACCATTGAAATGGAACGGATTGGTCGGTTTTTATAAGGTATACACAAACAGTATCTAGAGCCAAGGGAGTTGAGTACAGCAGGCTCCCAGTTACGCTGTCAATACACTGATTTCCATCCTCAATTATTGTCCCGCTTATTCCCGGTCACTGACCGGTCATACACATCTTGGGCCGATGACCCCGGTTTGGGTTTTTCCTCCAAATCGGGGGAGGTGAGTGACACAATGATTTTTTTGTATTTTACTTGATGAGGATTTGACACCCCGGTCCAAAGGGTTCCCACTTCCTGTTGGTATATAGTGAAGAGGTTCCAAACTAAACAGTGTGCTGCCCCGACACTGACGTGAACTCGCCACTCCATTTTCTTAACGCTAGTCGCCCTACAATCCCTGGAGCAATCTTAGTTCTTACCAAACTCTGTTAATGACATTAATAATTTCTTGATTGCGATCGAATTGCCAGTCCCGTTTGCCGACACATTCACACGGGGCAACGCTGCTCGAGTCGCATACACTACGCGCGACACGGGCACCGCCCCAAATTCAAGGTGCGTGACTTCCTCAATGTTATCACGCGTTAAGGTTGCGCTGGTGAAAATATGATGCCGCGTGCTGGTGGTGGGATGACTTCGGCGGCGAGGCGTTTATACACGAAATTTGTCGGTGAGGGTTTTGTGGTGAAGATTGTTTGGACGGAGTGGTGTTATCGATGGGGCTTGGAGGAAGATGCGGGACTTGCAGGGAAGGTCGAAGGTCAAATAATCGCCTCAATACTAACCCAGCATGTTCGTGACATAACACAATTAAATTAGGCCTATGAATTTTACTGTCTTTTTCAGACATAGGGCTAGACGGCAGTATTTATACAAAGGGAACCTTTGATCGAAAGATCGTTCCTGGGCAATCGTTGGAAATCCATACAAATAATCTTTTCTCGAAAACCATAGCTTTATAAGTTTATGCGCTTCAATTTCACAGGATTTTCACAAAATGTTTAATGTCCGGAAATTTGCCACTTTGTGAATGGTGTACCCCTTAATGCTTGTATGGTAAGGACTGCGTGGTGAGGATTGCGTGGTGAGATTTGTGTGGCGAGGATTGCGTGGTGAGGCTATAGCATGGCGATGATTGCGTGGCGATGATTGCGTGGTGAGAGTTGTGTGGCGAGTATTGCGTGGTGAGGCTATAGCATGGCGATGATTGCATGGCGAGGATTGCGTGGCGATGATTGCGTGGTGAGAGTTGCGTGGCGAGGATTGCGTGGTGAGGCTATACCATGGCGATGATTGCGTGGCAAGAAATTGCGTGGTGAGAGTTGTGTGGTGAGGATTGCGTGGTGAGGCTATAGCATGGCGATGATTGAGAATGGAAAAGAGGTTTTGGTTGTAAGTAGCCTATGAGGTGCTGAGATGAGGCCTGGGCAGTGGTGCTTCGGTGCTAAGGCTCTTGTGTTTATGCGTGCAATACTTGCATGGTGAGATGTCACTGGTGAGACCACGGTGGTCAGGATTGACTGGTAAGGCTTGTATCGTTTGGTTAGTGCTTCTTTGGTGGTTCACGTGTTGTCATTTATAAGAGATTTGATGTATACACACATACCAATGGACGCCGAGAATCATGCGTTGAAAATTAGACAGTCGACACCGCAGAATAACGAGGAAGTCACGCTTTTAACCATCATGTTCACGGTGGTTGGTACGGTGCTTGTCGCCAAAGTTATCGAAGGAAAACTTGTGTGCTAAAAATAGCTGAGGTGAATAGCTTCCCCCATTCCCGATACTGTAAAGGTATTCATTATCACCGAGTCGACCGTGTGTGAGACTAAGCCATAGTGTTTAATATTATTATGCCGTGTTGTGGTGAAGTGATTTGGTTTGATTGGTTGCTGTGGCAGTCACCACGCATGCATTGGGCCAAATTGACAAATTACTGTACGAATTGAATTGATGACAGCATATACAGATATATATTATCGCATTACAATGTTAGACTATAGAGTGTAGCTTAGAGTATAGCATATATCGGCATATTTTCTCAGGTCTGTGTGGAAGAAGCGTGGGAATCAATTTTGTTCATCTTGTGTTTTCGAGAAAAAAAAACCAGCCAAATAGTGAATTCCTTTTTCCGATGATAACGTTGATAACGTTTATCACGACAGTAGTTTGCAGACGTGCGATAATCACGTAAAGATATGACTTTTACTAAATTTAGCTTCATTTATACATTGATAACAAACGTGTTTGCGAATTAGAGGGAACAGGTCCAAGCAACGCGATATTTGTAAACTTGATTTTTACAAGACGTGTTTCAATTACATACACGATAAGATAACCTATTATGCAGCCTATTAAAAACCAGTCGCCATTACCTCAGTTTTTTAGGCATAAAATGCGCTATGCAAACTGTAGCACTGAGAAAGTAACATCCGATTCCAGTTTGCTTTGGATGGGTTTGCAATATAAAAGAAAAGAAGAGAAGAGAAGAGATTAGAGGAGAGGAGAGGAGAGGAGAGGAGAGGAGAGGAGAGGAGAGGAGAGGAGAGGAGAGGAGAGGAGAGGAGAGGAGAGGAGAGGAGAGGAGAGGAGAGGAGAGGAGAGGAGAGGAGAGGAGAGGAGAGGAGAGGAGAGGAGAGGAGAGGAGAGGAGAGGAGAAGAGAACACAACACAACACAACACAACACAGCACAACACAACACAACACAACACAACACAACACAACACAACACAACACAACACAACAAAACAAAACACAACACAACAAAATGTACTGACTTAGTTTCAAAAAAACTTGCAGGTCCTGGCGTTTCGAACCGAGATGACCTATCGCAAAGGCAGAATGAAAATGACTGTGCCTCAAGTGGGTTTTAAAAAACCCACTTGAGGCACAGTAGTGGGATGGTACAGGGTGGTTTATATCCTTGTAGACCGGGCTCAGTCAGGCAAACTCAGCACCGCTTTCTATCCACCAGAGCCAACCGCCATTCTGGACGCAGACGTGCACGCCGGACAAAAGTCAAAAACAAAGACAAATTTGTACAGACAATTAACGAGCCCATAAAAAGGAAGGGAAAGGATGCCTAGGGCAAACTTGACATCAAGTGGCAAAAGTAATATGCAGCTTATGCAGCTCAGCTTTGCCTTATTTGCGCGCACTTCTGATATTCATCCTCTATGCACTGGTACGGTGGGGAGTCGGGATACCTGTTTGTAATACACACCGTGTTAGTGCTGGGATCAAAGTCCCATAAAGTAAAATCCGATGGAAGTTTAGGGAAGGGGAGCCCTTCATATTGCTAGGCTGTAATGTGATCGGAAGACCGTGCTTGGTTTCTGGTTTCATGTCGATAATCCTAGTAAAATAGTTCAGTCATTCTCTTGGACATGATCCATTCTGCCAAGAGACTTCAAGGCCCATTGTCACCAAGTTCACAGTCCCAGTAAAACGACGGCCTATGACGGTTTTCTCCTTCAAAATGATCACTCCCCTGTTGTTACTAAGCACCCCTTCCCTTTGATTGTCCATTGGTTCGGAATCCTTATTTAAGTATAGAAGGTGCGAATAAACGGGCCTACATATTTCCCAATAGTACACACGTAACCAGTGAACACACGAAATCATTTGAATAGCCTAAATTATTGTTCTCACAATTCATACGTTAACAGATCGTACGACTGCTTGAATAACGTTATTGTTTTTCGTGTATGGTAATCAAGAGAATGACATCTGCAACATGTTCACATGACCAACTAGTTATCAATTTCCAAATGAATCGTAAAATGAATATCCAAATTTACCCGAAGATGACAAATGGACCAAAATGGAAGGACAAACTTTCACAGGAATTTCAGCTTGACTTATTATGATCGGAAGACCCGACCGCATGAAAATACATTGATTTGATATGATGCTGATTTCAATTAGGTTTAGCCAAAATAAGGCTCAGCCGCAGTGTTTGGGCAATCGGGTAATTTTGTGATGAGATCATTTCTGAAGAAAATATTTCTATATAAAACTGCACGTATTCTTTTCTTTGTGATGATTTTTTCCCTCCAATTTTGCCTCCTACATTATCTTATACATCCTGCACGGTGTATACGATGTATGTTGATCTGCGCCCACCTAGGGCCTTAAATTCACAGTTGATGGAACACATTATAACATTGCGTTAAAAGTAAAAAACAAAACACCACATTTTGGAGCTATAGGGCCTACACACCGTTAGGAATTTGGACAACATTTAAGCAATGTTCGGACAACATTTGGTCTTAATATCAACTGACCACGTTTTTGTCCAATACAAGCCCAACTATTCTATATATGAGTCACTAACTAAACTCCCAACGTTTCTTGATAAAACCAGGCCTATAGCGTTGGGCAAATGATTTTGTCCAATGTCCAATAGGGCCTATGTCTTTCCAGTGCAAGCTTCCAAATTGCGACCTTCAAAACGTATAGGTTCCATCACACTTAATCTTATCGGCAGGAATCAACCAGAACCATCCAGAATGGTGAATTTTCAAAATGCAGTTCGAAGTAAGTAACAAAGCACTTGGAGCCTGCATCGAATGATTCTTGCCCATTCATATTGGTGTATTAATTCCCATGCAGCTCGAATGTATAATGGGCACACAATGGCAGTACATGTATTTCGAATGCTGTTAGAATGAAAGGGCGTCAACCGTTTGCGAAAAGTGAGGGAGAGGGGACCACTTTGCGAGGGAACAATTGAGCGAGCCCGAGCTCGCCGAGCCAGCGAGGGCGGGGATGTGAAGGGGTTCCCTCCCAATGTAGAGAGCTTTGGGCATTTTCGTGCTTGTAATCATGCCATTTGTTGATGCATGTTTATGGTGCATTTTATCAACTCCAAAGGGTATTCGTGAGTAAGAGAAGGTACAGGTACGTGTCTTGTTCAGTACTGTTCATGGGTACCGATTAGGCCTGTTTTTGTTTTTCTCTGTCTGTTTTTCCCCATGCGGTTGAAGATTTAGTTACGAGAAAAAAGTGCTTTCCCGTTAGACTTGTGATCCCCAAAAGTGTGTCGGGGAGGGCCAAATGATATCATGTACCCTACATTTGAAAGTGTGTGAGAGTGTGTGTGGGGGGAGACATGTCCCCCGTCTCCCGCCCGTTTACGCCCATGGTAGAATGCAGTCCGTTTACGCCCATGGTAGAATGCAGTCCGTTTTAGCCCATGGTAGAATGCAGTCCGTTTACGCCCATGGTAGAATGCAGTCCGTTTTAGCCCATGGTAGAATGCAGTCCGTTTAAGCCCATGGTAGAATGCAGTCGGAATAGTTAGACTACTTTTCGAATATCCATGAAATTGGACCAATGTTCATTCCGACGGCATTCCAGCTCGCTCCGTCTCTATAGTGTGACTACAGGGTTTTAGGAAGATTTCCGACCATGCACAAGTGAATGATATACGTGGCAGTAGAATACCATATCAGTCTTTGCACTCAGGGGAATGGGGAATGTAAAAAGATTAAGTCATGTAGCTGAAAACCACACACTTTCTGTTACAATAGGGCCTATACTGATTCTCATACTTTATTTCCATAGAAAAAATCCTCTTATTTGAATACTGAATGTGATTTTTCGACAACAAAATAGCCCTGTATGCTAAGGTAGACAAATGAATAGGCGCCATGGTAATATCGTGTGTTATTTTGAGAAAAAAAGGAATTTTATTTTGAAGTTCAGGACAATTCTGACTAAGACGAAGTTTATGCTGGGATGGAGACGTGGTAATGGTCCCAATTTCTGGCAAAGAAAGAAAAACATGACAGACGTCAACCGGAAACAGAGTTTCATAGAAAATGAGCCAAGACGCCACGAGATTCTGCTTAGTATTTGCCGCAGTCACGGTAATTGGTCAGTTTGGTTGGCCGGTAAATCCCCATAATATGTGCCGACACACGTCCCTCTATTGTCGGGGAAGGGAGTCTTTGAGCTTTCTGGCAATTTGCAAAAACCCACAAGTTGAACAACATAACGCCCAGCCATCATTGCTGAAAGTTTTTTTTTAGTTTGTCGATGGGTTCTTAATACTATGCGTGAACAATGGTAAGGGTGGCTTTTTACGTGCTGACCCCTCCCCTTTTACGACTTGTGTGTCAAGTGTTTAGGGAGGAGAATGGGTCGGATATTGGGAGGTGCATAGCTAGACAAAAAGAGAAAAACTTGGACAACTGCGGTAGGGTAATAGCTGGGAGTCCTGCCGTTAAGTACCCCTAGCCAGGCCTCTCACACACCGGCGACGATCCGGCGACGTGTATGGGCCGGCTACATTGTTTGCCCTCGCTGGGTACCAGGCGCCAGCTAGCAGTCTCCAACTAGCCAGCCACCTTGGCGTATAAGAGCCAAGGACGGATGACTAAGCTGCCAGATTGCTCTTATCGCATTTCTCGAAAATGACGGAAAACTCCAACCGCGCGATTATCGCTATTGGTATCTGGTATGGTCAGCCTGTCATATACCGGAGTGACATGGTGTGCGTGTTTAGCGCCATGCCAGTCCAACCGTCTCCAATGCAATAGCGCCACAATTCCTTCCCTTATCAATTCATCAGTCGATAACATTTTGGGAAATGAAGAGGAAATTGCGGGCAATTTAACACGATAGCCTATTTATTTGATGAATATCAACGATAGAATAAAAGGCATCACACACACGCACAAAAGAACCCTCTTGGATGATTTTCTAACTTGTTCCAGACGGCGTTTTTTCATGGCAGTTTGATTTTATTTGTATTCTTGCTTTCAGCAACCCCCAAAAATCTATAGTCCTAATATTATCTTATGACGATTGAAATCGCGCGCAACATGCAGCAGCCACATGCAGACAGTAAGAAGCAAGTTAGAATTCCGGCATTCCATTAATGTAGCTTCTGCTGTACCCAAAACGAGTCGCCATGGTTGGCGGGAATGGAGACTGTAGACTTGGGAGGAGACGCGATAACGTACGCTCGAATTGTATCCCACCGACAGAGGGCGCTTCCCTAATTCGGACAAACACTCGCTGATACAACTGCGTGAACCTTGCGAGAATCTAAAAAAATTGGAATAGACAAACGTAATTATTAGGAGTGGAGCTGAGTGGAGTAGGTAAGGACCCTTAATAACGCAAGGTTCTGAATGAAACGCTAGGACATTGGGGAAGGGAAAAACATAGAAATAGGGAAATAAATACATGTAGAAATAGAAAGCAAGAACTACGACATCAATCAACTGCCCGCTAGGCCTATCATCAGAAAGAAAAGCAACAACAACAGTCATTGGTGATTCAGGCCCACATCATTTAAATAATGAAGAGGTCATCCTTTACACCCTGACAATAATAGGCAAAGCTAGTTACATGGATCGTCTCTTTTGAAGAATATATGATTCCAGGGTCTTTGGTGAATCCAGTGCATTGCCTAAGTTACCAATGCGCGAAGAAGCTGGGCAACGCTTCCGTTTATTATTTATACATCATAACGGTTAATGACAAAACTATACGGAAGATCTAGGATTTCTTATGAAATCATTTCGAGAAGTTAGCATTCACCGAATCCACCACACCCATACCACTCACTGTATGGCTTCATACGCGCGATTTCGTGATCATCAGGGATGAGATCATTCGTGATCATCTTCAACACGTTTGCCTCGTGGGGCTTGCAGCGTCGATGTACGGTATGTGCTTGCAGACTGTGCCCGGTGAAATCAAAGAGCCGTGCAAAGTTGCGTTGAACGACCAACCGAAAATAACTTAAATAACACTATTGACAAACTTCCAGTTAAGATAAGATTAATTCAACTTTTCATCTTCACCCACTTTACACATGGAAATGTGCCATATAGGGCCTATCATAAAACAAAAAGAGATATGTGTTTTCCTCAACTCCTGTCAAAAAGGTTGGTTGTCAAAACCTGTATAAAGGAATATGTTTCGGTCGGACTTCAAATGTTCACCCCAAGCCGTTTTACTTGATATTATGCATGAAATCCACCTAGCCGGTACATCAGGATGGATTTGCACTGACTTGGGAATACTCTACACGCTTGCTTTCAAAACAGTTAAATGTTGCAAGAGTTGAACTTATTATCACGCCATTAATATTTATTTTCCAGAGGTAAGTATTGGGGTGATCTCGGTTTGATCACCCTGGAGAATTTTGATTATTTATCGGAAAGTATATGTGGGAGTATTTATCATCGAGCATATAGGCCTACCAGCCAAACCACATTTCTTTGCCGAAGAATTTCGCTGGAAAGAAACCCACCTATATTGGCCAAGTCTACATTGTTCTTCTGTCCATATTTGCTTAGTCCAATCTGTGGTGTACCTTGTACCTGATTGTTGGCTAGCTCTGAACAGGTAAAGTCAGGCTGATAACTGAGGGTCGTTTGGGGTTGTTTGTTCCCCGTGATAAGGAGACACCTCCCCTTAAAATGCAATGGGGTCAGACACCAGGGCCAAACCTTGAGGGATGCACTTATAAAAACGTTTGGAATTTACCAACGAAATTCTGCAGCCTTCGGAATCAAATGGGGATTTCATGAGAATTACCAAAGTCCATAACACAAGGCCATTTCTTCCTTAGTCCTGTTTTCGTACAATATCACCCGGAATACGAAATCAATATTATTTATCAACTTTAGAACAGAAAGTGTCTTCATGATCAGTATAGGCCTATTTTAGTTTATTGTGGTTAGTTAGTGGTTTGTGACATTTGCCAGCAGCTAAGACTAAGAGGTCGAGCGCAACCATGGTTAGCCTCGGAAGTCAGGTTATAAAACACAGCTAAAAGAAGCCAAATGCATTAGCAATCTGCGCCATGAACATCGTGATAACGCGGAGAAGAGGTACTCACATGTTTCTGTTTTCGAATGTTGCATTTTTTTAAAGTTCCCATTCTCGAAGGTGATAATAGTTCAGCGGTCTGTAAAGTTAGTTTGGAAATGCAACAAGTTTATTAAGGTAATCATTTAAGCGGCCACGTAAGGCTAAGACTGGACGCAGTATAGCACACCACTGCATACTCCATTCACTGGCCTACAATTGGCCTACCGCACTACAGATGCAAGTAATGGAGGGATTTTGACATGTAGAGATTTTGTTATACTTTCAAACCGAAACCCGACTAGTTGATTCGTTCGAACAAAACTCAAAGGTAGAATTTCCCTGCACTCTTGAAATAATCTTTCCAAGATGGAAACCCCAGGGCAGGTGGAGACTCGGCGAGTTGGAATGTTTCAAGATGAACCATTAACTCAGCGGGGTTTCTTGCCTCTATGCACAGCTCAATAACAAACGCCAAGGCACATAGCACAAAGTGGGGGCGTGAATGGGTTTAATGCGGTGGAAACCCAGCATCGTCCGATGTGTTGAGTGTGTGCCGCGGCCCCTTTGAGTTAAACAACATTAAACTAATTTCCCGGCCAGATTTCTGTTTGGCCAGATTTGTGTTGGTTGGCCGATCTAGTTTAAAGCAATTGGAGTGGAAGAACCGCGGTGGCCCATCGGTACTCCAGATTCCGTAAAGTGTATCGCGGTCCAACTGGCGAACAACGACGTTAAGAGATCGTGAAATGCCCTTTTTGTTCCCTTTTCATTTTGGACACCGGGCCATGACAAAATGTCGGATTATGTGACGGTCCGACAAATTGGTATAAGAACATCTGCCGACCCGCAAATTGGTATTGTGCACGTCATGTTTCCTCCCGTTTTTGTTGTATTTCCACAGGAATGGAAATGTGCACGCTACGAAGAGCACGCGAATCGCAACGTGGATTTATTGGAGTGAGTGTGCTGGTACCTGTATCTCAACGACGATGAATGCCGCGAGCGATCATCCCGGACGGCTGGCCTGGGTGGCATGAGCTGAATGGCCCCGCTGGTAGGACCGGCAAGTCACGCCGCGCTACCCGATGCGGCGCAGGTTAGACGGTCAAGCCAATATACTCACCCGTACTTTGCTTTAATGAGGTCTATCCCCCAATACAGAGTTTGTCTGAGAGACAGTCAATAATAACGAAGGGGTCTCATATCGGAGTGTGTTTATGTATATTTTTGTCGCGCGTTTTTGTTTGATTGCCAAAGTTTGTGTAACAACTTCCTTTCTCAAGTGCAGACAATGTACCAATACTACAACAGATAAAAAACCAACGAAACAAGTGTTTATTGAGCACACATCCATCTATGTGCATTCACTGATTACATTTGTGTACATTAAAAGTTGACTTCCAAACAATGCTATAGGCCTACGTGGCAAATTTACTTGCATAGATATAAGCGGAGTGTCGTGGCTGCGGTGCACATTTGTTCAAGAACTATACGCCAGCGAACAGTGCTCTATAAAATGTATATATACCCACTGACAACTCGCTCTGAACTCAGGGTATATAGGGTTTGGGTCGAGAACAAATTTAGAGAAGAGTTAAATAACGTGAACGGGTAAACGGTGAGTGTAGACGGTAGCTAGCCTGCCTGCAGTCACTGCCGACGGGCTGGAAGCTATGGGAAAGACCCGTAAAGCCATCACGGCAAAGGCCATAATTGAAAGGACGAAAAGAAAAGCTCAAATACATTTTATCGAAGGGGTGGAGACGCAATAACCCAAGGAAAATATGACATGAAAAGGCAATTACCCCTATGCTTTTAATCTGTGCGATTAAGGGCAGTTCTTTATTTTTTTCGCGCCAATGATAATGCGACGGGGGACGGCAGCGGTGACGGGACGGGCGGGCGACTCGAGCGGAGAGCGCGCCGTGCATTAGCCGTCACACCCCCGGCACTCACGGCCGCCAACTCCGCGCTGCAGCCTCGTTAGACGTTGACGGCCTAATTGAATGAGAGGGACCTCCAAAACAATGGTGATTCAATTAAGAGGGCTGGCGGGATGAGTCGGAATTAAGGCGGCTATTTGCTCTCCCGCCACGGCTCGGCTATTCTTGGCAGTGTAGCACCGCACAGGGCTTGCCAGCTTTCTGAAATGAAATGGCAAATCGTTGCCTTGTTTAGATAAGTAATCAAGCAATGACGACTCACCTGCCTCTGGGTAGCGACTTCAAACGGTCTTAAATGTAGGTTTCTATTTGCACATTATCTTGGTCTCAGCTGTATATACTTATCTTGCCATCGAGGCCTATTATGTCATACGTAAAGATCCGCCCAGAATGTGTCTTGGGAAATGAATTTCATTAAAACAAAAAACTTTTTACCCAGTGTTGTTCTGCAAGGCTCTTGTAGTCAGCGACTTGTCGTTTGGCGCTAACTTTAGCCAAACAACTGCAGCAACTCTGTAGCGAAAGACGGGGTTATTAATATTACATGTATAATGGTAAAACCTTTGCTTTAATGACCCGAATAGACCTCAGATTAAGACCGACTTATCATTGTCGTGTCCAAATGAATTTGATTCATCCTTGCATAAAGATACGAATTGGTTTACTGCTTTATAACTTGTGTGAATTCAAAAGGAGAGAGAGAGAGAGCATGTGCAGATTAAGGGTTGCTGTTTCTGCTCATTTTGAGCACCCCTTCTGTCATTTTCTGTCCATCATTTTTCTCCCATACTGAATGCATTTTAGTTCCCTCTCTATTTGCGTCTACACATTCTTTTGTATAACCTTATCGCCGTGGCATTAGCTGCATTTCTATCCAATGATAGCAATACTCGTTGTCACCTCCATCTCCACACCACGTAAGAGTGGGATTATCGCAACTTCGTTCCCTACGGTGAAAGTCGTCCGTCTTAGTGACACATTTCGTTTTTTAAATTTTGTCCTATCTTCCACCCCTAGTACCCCTGCAGCCCAAACCAACCCATCATATCTGGGCTATCTATCACATCACGGCTAATATTCCCCCAGTTTTGCTAATCCTCTCCACTGTTCAGCCTTCCCTTATTCCAAGGAAATCCTTGCACTCGTGCACTCTTTTACTGCATTTGCTCGTTTGTTCCCCATCACCATCTGTACACGACGACGTGTATACACCAAAACCATCGCTTGATTCATTTGTGTATAGAATGTCTTTTATGTTACAATTACGGTATCAATTCAATAATTTCGTTGGTCGCATTGTGTGGAATTATCAATTTCTTAAAAAAAATAGGAGGGCCTGACATTTTGATCCTAGCAGGAGCCTTTTCAAAGTCCACTGAGAAAGGTCCTGCTAGGATCGAAACGACAGACCCTCCTGGTTTTTTTTATATTTGCATTTTGGTAATTTTTGTCAGTAAGGAGTTTGCAACTTTTTTGCATATTACTCTAATTTCGTTATCTATTCTGACCACGCGATCACCAATTATCCAGTGACTAAATGGTTGTAGGCCCAGGGCCTATATGGCGAGCGTCACATACGCCATTGTTTTACCTTCTCCATCTTCTAACTAATTAAAAAAAATCATTTACGTATACTCTCTGTATTAATGTGTGTCTCTTTGCCATATTGCAGCACTGACCTCCCAGTTGAGTCAAACCCGCATACGTATTCGGTCCGTCACTCATACCTCGTCCCAACCTTTGCTATTTATTCTTCGATTGCAATATCTGTGAAGCTTAAGGAATCAATCCTGGAGAGAAAGTTTTCTTCTTCTTTTTTTTTCATCCGAACTTGGACATTAGAAATGCGAGCACGACACACGGTTAAACCTGGTCGAGGTAGGCACTGCAGGGCTTGTTACGACGGATGTCATCTGACCTTGGGATGAACTGAGCGAAGATATTCGTTAAGCATTTGTTGTAACCAGCTTCCATATTGCAGAAAAATCTATGCCATGATGGATGCATGAATCAATGGACGAATAGATGGATGGACTACAAATACGAAGCGTTTTGGAGGATCTAAAATGACGATAGACTTACACGGTGAACAATGCGGCACATCTCTTTAAAGGCCCCATACTACATTGGTAAAAGTCAAAAGATTCCCACAGTTTGTGTGTTAAACCATTTAACATTCCGAAAATGAAATCCTGCGAAGGTTTTAGCTGAAATAGTAATATCAGAAAGTAGAATAAACTATTTGCCGATGTTTGAGTGAATATTTCTCGAAAAATACAGCATCCCAGACCGTAAGATTTTAACATGAGGATTCTATCATAACCATCTACAACTATATGTAAATTAGAGGGAAATCTGTGGACATCGATGTTTCCCGATCTTCCCAACTGTATTTGGCCTTTAACTCCCAAATGATGGACCCTTCTTCCTGTGAATTAGACAATATTACCAAAATATCGTTTTGACCCAAGTTATTATTGGCTTGTCCTCGGAAGCTTTTTATTGCTGTGTTTTATCTACACGCTTATGATCCATGAAACCTGTTTTGAAGTAAATTTTGTTTTATTGATTCTCTAATTAAAATGAACGGTGATGATATTTATTCACCATTTTTTGTCTATCGTATCGTTTTCATTACTGTGTATCGGTGACGTTTATTTAATGCCTATTTTTATTGAGATCACCCTACTTTGCACGAACATCCTCATTGTTTGCCGGAGTTCTCTTTCTAGCTTTTGTAAACCCAGGAAATGAAGGCACGCAAGGAAAGTCAACTCTTTCCTAAACGAAAATGACAGGCGTTAAAAAATACGCTCTATAAACTGACATTAAGCTGGGTTTATATATATATAGCAGGGCAGATCTGCATGAATTCCATGCACTGGTAGTAGACAATGAGTGCATTCAGTTCTTACGAATGTGGCAGCCGTGTGATTGAATAAACCAAAGGATATGGGTATTCTTCTACCGGTGAGGAACAGACGGCAGAACACGAGGACGTTGCGAGCGGGGCCAGCACCGACACTTCACGGGTAACCTGCCCGCTACGAATACGGCGTGCTGTACCACCAGTCACGCTGCATGCAGGGTGGCCTGATTCATGCACAGCGGAAATGTCTAACGACGGCCATCCAGATATTTTTTTTCTCAAAAACATTTAATGCCATCTAAGAAATAAATGCGTTCGAAAGGAAAAAAAGAACCTTGAGTTTGCGGCATGTTGAGCTCCTCGACTTAGCTTGTGTGAACTACATCCATAGCCTGCGTGCATATTGCTATGTACTGCATGGGAATACACGATACTGATCATTTCTCCTTATAGAGGCACCACAATCGCCATCACTATCACCACCTCCATTACCATCACCATCACCATCACCATCACCATCACCATCACCATCACCATCACCATCACCATCACCATCACCATCACCATCACCATCACCACCACCACCACCATCACCATCACCATCACCACCAGCACTATCATCATCACCATCACCATCACAATCACCACCACCACCACCATCACCATCACCATCACCATCACCATCACCATCACCATCACCATCACCACCACCACCACCATCACCACCACCACTATCACCACCACCACCACCACCACCATCACCATCACCATCACCACCACCATCACCATCACCATCACCATCACCACCACCATCACCATCAACACCACCACCACCACCACCACCACCACCACCACCACCACCACCATCACCATCACCACCACCATCACCATCACCACCACCACCACCACCACCATCACCATCACCATCACCATCACCATCACCATCACCATCACCACCACCATCACCATCGCCATCGCCATCACCATCACCATCACCACCACCATCACCATCACCATCACCATCACCACCACCATCACCATCACCATCACCATCACCATCACCAGCACCATCAGCACCGCCACCACCACCATCATCATCACCATCACCACCACCACCACCATCACCATCACCATCGCCATCACTATCCCCATCCCCATCACCACCTCCATCACCACCCCCACCACCAGCACCAACTGACCATTGCCCTGTATTGCACATCGTGGTGCAGACAGCCTTGGTGTCGAAGATAAAATCTAAAGATTGACCGATGGTCACGTGAAGTGTTTCCATCTAGGCAAGGTGGTTCTGCCCTTAATTAAGCGTAGTGTTTTCGTTTTCTCCTCCTTTTCTTTCTGTGTATGTCCCATCTAGCTTGTCCATACGAACCACTCCCCCGTCCATGTCATGCTGGCTCGGTCGATATTGTCGTGTTATCACCCGCGTGGGCACACTGTTTGCTTAGGGTTGTGTTTCCACGGACCCTCATCTCCTCGACCTGTAAAACACGAAAGTCATCAAGCTCCTACGAGCGCCCATCCCCACCCACAACTCGGCTCACTGCGTACTGGGCAAGGACCATCCGCAGCGTCCCACGCAGCCGAATCCTTCCCACGTTGAAAAGCCAAGGAAACCATCGAACTAAATGTCCATCTGTGGTCCCTCCATATCAGGAACAGGCCACACCCAACCAGCTGACGGCCCATACATGTTTGTCAATTCATAACAACATAGCTTTAAGGAAAGCATTGGGAGATTTTTGTTTAAAATATAGGCCTATCTCCATTTAAATGTTTCCCGATCAAAGAGGATCGGGTCATGATCTCACAAACATCATGTTGCTCTGAGCTGGTTGCCTGATATCGCTGTAGTGGGCTGATATTCACTGTACATGATTTGGTGCGACATGAAACAGTCGTTAAAGGCTTCGGTTCGACATTGACGACATGGATGCATTCGGCTGCAATACAGTGCTACCCACCGCACGTTTTCTTTTAGATAAAAGAACTCATTGGATATAAACATACGCAAACGAAAAGAAAACAAAAACATTTTAATTTAGATGATATTTATTGGGAAGAAACATTCTGTATTTGTTCCCGTTTCACCACTTGAGGTGCGAGTTCACTTGGAAGGACTTTTTGAATTTTCGCTGGTGTCCGTTTGATTGGTATGGCTAGAAATATACGATTTTGTTGACAGATTCTGCAGTCCTTTTCAACAATGAACGAGGCGCAATAGTCCACTACACTATTATCTCTGTTATCCAAGGCAACAAAATGAACGTCATGGAACGCCAAAATATTAACCAAACCTTACATTTGTAATTACCAAAATGTAAACGCTATGAGCACGCTGCTAATATTTCTTGTTGAATAGGTAAAGTAACTTCATATGAAAAAGGTTGGGTTGTCTTTCTAGGGGTCAAATATTCGAATTTGACCTCTTTTTATCGGGTGAGAATGGCCCCGCATGATATCGCAAAATATAGACAAGGAGATTGAGGTCATGTCAGGTGGTGATGTTCGGAGCCGTGCGTTGCCCACCTGGTGTTTGGGCCTCGGACCAGCCGCGTACAGGCCCCCACTACTTGCCTCTACACCCGGTGTGGAAATTGGGTTACCGTTCGTTTACAGACGCTTTCAACGCGGTGGTACGGGCCAACCACTGTATGGGCTGTCGGGGTTGCCCATTAATTTGGTCACCAAAACCTCGTCTCTGAAAGAGGATATTTCGCTCGGAGTGGAGGACACGATAAAAGAAAGACCATTTTTTTAACCTTCTAATATTCTGGTTTAGCTGGAGGGGATGCCGTCCTTTTGTCCATTTTACAAGCAGCGTTTTCTTGTGCACTGATGTGATGTGCATGCTCGATTTAGTTTTTCTTTTGTCGTATTAAAGAGGTGTTTTCTTTGAGAAAAAAAGGAAAGACTAACAGTGACATGTGCACGTGTTGCTGGTAATAACGTGTGCTCGGTGTTTATAATATAAGGCTAAAGAGTAACAGTAAAAAAAGTAATCTTTGACAAGATTTATTGTTTTTATTCCTCGGTGAGAAAATATTCTCTTCAGCGCAACAATTAATTTGTTGGGTTACATTCATCGCCGGGGAACAAGCTGTGAGTCATTCTTAGTGAGAGACAAAAGGTGGATTCCTCCTGTGGCATACAGCTGCAGGACTGGAGCCAAGATGACGGCGAGAGCCCTGCATATAGACGGGCTTCAACTCCATTTGCAACAAGAACAGCGCTGGCCCAAGCCCGACCCAGGCCAGCCCAGCCACAGTGCTAATGCCCACAGGTCCACGGCACCGTCTACAAGTGCGTCTACCGTCGTGACGTGACGTGGACAAGAAAGAAAGCCCGCCTTCTTGCCCTCCAGAACTTGCCGCGGCGTGACGGCAGTCAGCTTGCTTTGGTAAAAGCTTTGGCAGTCAACATTTTCGCCTCATTAGTCGCTACACAAACATGAATCTTGATGAAAAGCAGGGGTACAATGGCCAAGGCTGGTTTCATATCCGATTGTTGCGTATGTAGACTTCTAAAACCCTTACAGCTAGAGTACACATTTACTCACTCTGCGGGTTTCGTTGTTGTTGTTGTTGTTAAGTTGAACGTTATTGACATTTTCGCCTCCTTAGTTCACACAAGAATACAAGCGGTTATTCACTAGATGAGAATCTGGCCAGAAATGGCCAAAGCTGTCAAGGAACAGATCGAGAAAATTATTTCACACACAAAAACCATCTATGACTACATCAATTAAAGATAAAAATCGTTCCATTTAGTCTAAACGTCGCATATAAACGTAAAAGGTAAAATCTAGATAATTGCACATTGAAATAGTTTGATGTACAAAAATTTTGCCAACTGCTTACTGACTAAAATAACCAAAATGCAAATCTCAAAATTTGGTGGGCCTGACGTTTCGATACATGCACGATACTTGTACAGATACATGTATCGTGTAGGATCGAAACGTCAGGCCCACTAAATTTTGAGATTGAAATAGTTTATTAAATAAATCGGTTCAAGTACTCTGTGAATAATTTTTCAGTTTTAAAGAGATTTGCTAGCTTGGGTCAACCCTGATTCATATACACAATTACTGATCTGGTAGGCCTATATGCCTAGGGTAGTACATTTTGTATGTTTAAACTTCTCCGAATCTATTCCCAGAAGACAGATCTGTCAGACAACGAACGTGTCTTCTCGTCAGAACTGGGGATTTCATAACATTTGCAGTGACGACAAGAGAATTGATAATTGTATCAGTTTGACTGGAGGATTGTCAGGCAGTGGGCAAGGAGCCGCGTATAGATACGAGTGATGACCAGGGGGACTTCTTCTTTGGTCGTTGGGATAGCTCTCTTACCATGGGCCTCAGAACCCATCAGGTCATGGTCAGAGCGCTATCCTGATATGGCATGCCAAGCCACCCCAACCCTTCCCCATACAGACATCATGCACACGCATGCACGCACCAAAAATGAACTTGACGATGATTGACACATGTCAGTGGTCTGAAACACAGACGGAAATGAGCGATTTGCCCCGCCGTTTTCCCATAGAAATGGGGGGAATAAAAGGTCTAGGTTGTTAGTGCGCAATTTGACTCCGCGCCTCCGACCGAGTCGGCCGGTCTGGCAGGCGGCCGAACATACGTGCCCCGGACAAAGCGCGAGATGTGCCCAGTATCACGGCCTGTGGAAAAGAAGGACACGCGTATCTCGCCTCTCTCAATGCAGCCTCCGCTCAAAATCCTTGCTAGGAAATAGAAGAGGAGGGGGTTGATTGAGGCAGTCGGGAAATAAATTCCATTTCTATTCTTGAGCGAAGAGGAAAAAAATGTTCCTGCATCTCACTCAAAATGGAGAGTGGGGGAGGGAGAGAGTGGGGAGGGAGAGAGTGGGGAGGGAAAGAGTGCGGGAGGGAGAGAGTGGATGAGGGTGTTGGGTGGGAGAGGGAGAACGAGTTGGAAAAGAGACAGGACGTGGGAAGTGATGGCGTGGATTGGAGGGCAGCCCAACGGACGGGACGCAACAAACAATCGGTTACATCCGGAGCTAGAAAATACTCCCTGAATGGCACAAACGACCGCACCCAGCGGCCAAGAAAAACATGCTTGCCAATTGCATAGCAGGCCAAGTTAGGAGTGAACGGTCCGTCTTGAGTTTGGTTGCGCGTTCAGAGGGGTTCGGATCGCCTGAAAACAATCGGCCCTTTCCCCATCAAGTCCATGCTTTGCCCGGGGGTGTGTACCGACATCTGTTGACGGCTGCTTGACACACACGACTCACGCACTGGGTCGGCCAGCCCGTAAACAAGACACTTTGGGCAGATTTAGTGCAGAGCGATTTCCTGGCAGATACCCCAAACCTCGACTCTTATAGACACTGTCAACATACTGACTTATCTTGTCACAATGTGTAAACTCATCACCACAGTGGTGGGAAAATAGTGTGTTCATTGGAGAATCATTTTACGCAGACAAATTGCTCCCGTTTGACTACTTCAATTCTTGTAATATTATATTAAACACATATTTTCATTGGTGATCGTACTATCCAGGGCCGACATACCGACAGAACGGTAATCCGGACTGAATGCAATCCATGCTACGGCCTTATGTCAAGGAGCAAGTCACGCATACGTTAACGGTTTCACTTTGAAGAGCCCACCCCATGGTGAAAACATTGGAGAGGAATTCAACAGTGACTTTCCGCGTTATAAGACCACCTTGCTTAGCGGATTTCTGTAGGAAAGATAATCCCTACAACTTCAAACCTAGATGCAATGGGAAAGTATACCGTTCATGTGCATTGTACGAGAAGGGTATCATCCATGAGGCCTACCCGATTTTCAGACTTCATTTCGACCGCATGTGAATCATGTGGTCCTTTCTAAATTGCGTATTTCAAGGAGATGATTTAGGCCTGTATGAAGTTATGGAATATGCATTGTGCGTCACTTTATCGGTCATGTCGGGGTTAGGGTTACTTACTTCCATACAGTGTAAAACAGTGGTCAAAAGTGTTTGACAAATTCGTTTGACCAACATTTGGTTCGACCAACACGATCCACAAGTTGGGCTTTGATTGACTAATGTTACCATTTGAAATTATGACTAACGTTTATCGGTATATTGGTTGAATATGGTAAACAAAATCACAGTGTAAGTAAGAACACCTGAAAAATACGACATACAGACTCCGGTATATCATTTATATGAATGAAAAGGAAATGATATTGCACAGCCAAAATATGTTTCAGCACTTGAAATACTGTATCTTGATGTTTTTCGACCAGTGTTGCCTGCATGGATGTGTATTGAATAAGGTTGGAGTTGGAAATACTTTGCATGATACGGTCTGATCTAACTTCAGCTCCGGTATTCAAGTGACTCGATTAGGTTTTTTTTAAATGAATTTAATTGTTCCTCTAGGCGCACATGCCAGAGCTATAATGGTGAAAGGTCGCGGGCCTTTGTTCCCTGACGTGTATTTTCACACTCGAGGTATTTGAGTACTTGGCTGTGTTTAAGTGGACGGGCGGTGGGATGAGGGCGTGGTTGGCACCCACGAAAGATGGAATAGATATAAGGCCAGCTATCGGGTGCATGCACCGTGCATTGGCTCATGTGTAGGGGGCGGGGAAGACAAGCCATCGTCCATCGAATGCCACATGGTTTTGTCGAGAGTGTGCCACCTCCGGCCGCTGAGCGAGGCCTGTGTTGTCGCCCTGATGGACTGGCACTGAAAGGATGGGGAGTGGGGGTGGGGTCGTATCGATCCGTAGCCTTGCCAGCCTGGGCGAGCGGCGAAGCGAAGCTAGCTGAGTCGTGCACAGCAGGTAGCCATATGTGCCATGGTATCGCCATCTTCACCCTGTAGAACCCATCTCCACCCCGCGTCCCAGGAACATTATACCGGCCCTTGTGCATCTTCACTTCAACGCTCCCCTTCCTCCTCCTCTCCCCCACAACGCGCTGGGAAATCCTAAACCCAATATCGACGCAAGGATCGGATAAAGATCGACACACACATTTTCTCCCTGCTAGCAGGCCTTTTCATTAACTCCCTATCTCGCGGAAAATGATATTTTGGGGAGTATTATTTTTCCCAGCAAAAAAGGGGAAATCCGGTTTGGAAATCTATACAGAAGCGGCTATTTGTCCCGATTTAAGCGCCAAAGTGATGTAAGTGGCCGTCTAGAGCGAGGAAGGAAGGAAAGATTGTTTTTCTTTGTGCATTTGGGGGCAGCGAAGGTGCAAGGCGAGAGGAGGATGAGGAGGGGAGGAGGGAGGGGCGGAGGAGGAGGAGGAGGAGTAGGGGAGGAAGGAGGGGAGGAGGAGGACGAGGAGGGGAGGAAGGAGGGGGAGGAGGAGAGAGGAAGGGGAGGAGGAGGAGGCGAGAGGGATCCGATCGAAGCGTGGGGCACGAGAGTCGGTTTAGCCGCAGTTAACCCCCTAACTTGCTCCGAGAACGACGAGAATTTTCATTTCAAAATGAATCAAATAGGAAGCCGTGTATAAAAGAAGGGGGAAGTCAAACGCCTAATGTACGTATACCATATGAGCAGAGGAGCAAGCACCTTTCCTTGCATGCTGTGATGTTTAACATCGTTTAACTCACAAGGCCTATAGCATGGGGTGGCATTGAAGCCACTTCTATAATTATGGACAAACACCGCCTGTTAAACGGCGACCATAAAATGTATTCACACCGGTGGGACCCTCTACAGCGCTGTCTTCGCATTATTCCTTTCTTGCAAGGTAACTCCCGGACCTGCCCTTGCAGCCCAATGTTCTTTCACTGTAACCAGCGTCAACTAAAAGGGAGATTGGCACGCAGTTAGGGGAAGCGTTGGAAAAGTGGGGGGAAAAGTACGATTTTTCAACGTCATGAGCTGAATCGATCCTCACCAACGTGAATTTCATTGTATAATGATATGTTTTTCCTGCACACGATTAGATGTATCTGCCTTTTTTTTTGTTCCAGACATCGTCGTTGCAATATGTGAAGATATGTTTAACCAGGTCGGGTGCGATGTGACTGGGAATGTTTCAGCGGAGGAGAAGCGATGCTTGCAGTGTGCTAACCTGATGGCATCATTCACAAGGGCGCTGAGGAACAGCGTTGATGATGGTGCAGCGTTTGGTCTGTCACTCTACACTCAACGATCAAGCCAGGTGGACCTGCTCCTTGGAAACGGACGTACGGGTCACATTCAAGGTTTTACGGCCGGGCCACAACCCAAGACCTGTTGGCACTTTACCACATCAAGTGGCTCCACCTCAAAAAAAAAACCTAAAAAAAAACCCACATAAAACATCATAAGGCACACATTAATGTGCTCGGGGCTCAATGGAACCCGTGCTAATTAACCTGCAGTGTTTGGATATGAGAGAGAATGATTAACTGTTTTCCCCGAGTTTCGACGTCGCAAAATGAAATCAATAATATCTAATTAATCTATATTAATTGGAGAAAAAGTTTCGCGACGGTGGGTTAATTACAAACCTTAATTAATGAAAGGCCGTAGTTTTAGGTATGTCCGAAAATAGGTTCATGCCAAGGCAGCAATATACATGCAATGAATTTGCTATAGGCGTGCGTGCGTTTTATATAATAAACACTAGAATTTCAAACTGCGCACGGCGAGTTCACATTACCAGAGTTCATTGTCTAGCATGACTGTGATTTCACTTCCCATTCCATTCTTTCTGATTAATTTTTACTTTCCCAAAGGCTAGGATGGTGGCAACAACAAAGCCTCTGTTCTTTCGTAAGGTGAGTAGTAGCAATCCCGGGCAGTGTTTGAGCCACTGAAATCTTGTCAGCCCTCGGAAAGTTTGAAAAGTCACACTAGGCTATATACTAAAGTGCGCAAACAGTGACGTCCATTTCACAATGTAAACCACTGAAGACTACAAAATACTTGATGTCCTTTCTCCAGCATTCTCACAATGAGAAATCTTATTCCTAGTAATGGCCTTCGTGTTCTAGCACTTTAATATGCCGACGACTCCAGTAAGTTGTAAACGATCCGTATGTGCCCGCATCATTCAGGGCCGTGTCGTGCACGCAGACAAGGGCGCAGTTTATCTACCCCTTGCATTCACCCTGTAGTCCCATTGAATTGAATCGCCACGCGAGAGTTAGGATCTGCTCCGAGCCCAGAAACCGTTTAGGAAAGATCACGGCGACGAAATACTACCGTTTGCTTGGCTTCTCGGCTTGCCTGACAAGCGCCCCCAGCCACGTCTGCTCAACCGTCACGGCCCCCGTGTTCTGCTCCCTAGATCCTGAATCTTATCAACCTACCGACGAGAACCCATTGAGGATTGCACGGGCACAAGTCGCCTCTTTATAATCTTGAAAATGCCGACAGGTTTAACATACACACAGGACTCGCAAAACAAAGGGTGGTAGGGACGCGAGCTAAAGTGCCCGCTGACTACTATCGTACTCTGGCGACATTGTTGGAGCGACTGCGGACGACGGAAATAGGAGCCGAATGCCTCGTGGCCGCCTCTTAGTATAGGGAGAACAGGTCCATCAGACCGGTCCCAACGGGCGTTTGATTAGCTCTCGCCCCTATCAACCCGGGTCTTTCCCCCCTCCCAGTTCCACTTAGGCCAGGACCAACTTGAACAAATTCTGTACTTCGTCTCCACGTCGTATTTCACGGGGCGACAGCACAGCTAGCTCCCATCTCATACCCTTTTATGAACCAGCCCTATACTTACCGTGGCTGGCGTATCGTGAACAGCTTGCGACGGCCTGGATTAATTGAATTTCCTGGGCTAATCTGGGAGAATCTCGACGGCTAATTGCCGGTGATGGATTCTATTCGGGAGAGGTTCTAACATAACGGTGCAATTAAAAATTGTCACGGCAATAAAATTCAGAAATCGCGGGCCAAGTGTGTTGATTCTCTTACGCCCCATATTGCATTGTTATAATATGCCAACAAAATATAGACAATGTGAAGTGGAATGGTTTTAAACGGCGCCAAATTGCCGTGTCCATACTACGTCATCGATTCCAACGTCCTGTGCATCAGCCAGACGAATTTATTGTCCATAATATTATGTTGGTGTTCTGGAGGCTCTAAATAACTAAACATCGCATCACGTAGCTGTCATCTTGCTATCAATTCAGGATAATGGTGACCATCAACTACACATCCTACGTGAATACCAGAAATATTATGCACTCGTGTGTTGTTTATAGAAGAATAATCTTTAAAGTTCCAGCTCAATTCGTCAACCGTCAAATAGGGAGGCCATTTTTAGGACTGATCGCGCATACTTCCAATCCAATTACGCACTCATTTTGAATCACGCTGTAGAGGAGTTGGTATCTTATACAGGTGTATATGAATGGATGAGCTACAATTTTTCAGACTTTTTTTCAGAGGGATTTGCAGATTGCAGGTTGACACATATCTGGATCTTGATCTCACCGTGGATCTGCTCCAAGACAAAACAATTGACGCGCGCGGATAGGGCTATGCGTGTAACTTGGTTGGCCATTGCTCTCTGTCGAAAGATCAAGAAATAGCGATTTGAGGAAGATTTCCTGCTCTCGTAGAGCGCTAAAAATACAAAGATAAAACCGCATGAAGTTAAGCACAACGATGGTACGGGTGTTCCACAATGCCATCCGTCTCTAACCACCACCCTCCCACCCACCATTCTATCCCTATAGATTTTCTAGCCGTAGTAAACTAGGATGCCAAATTTACACAGGGCTGCGTTACGTTCTAATTCGACGGCCTCCACGATCGTACAGATATTTCGATCAAATATGCTTTTTGGAAAATTACAACAAGGCAAACAAGACGAAGTACCGGCGAAAATTAGACAATGCAGGCCCTTGCTTCTTACCTTTTCTTCGCTCCTTCTTTTTGACCACGCGTTGCTGGAAAACTTAATTTAGCCGCCCGCTAACGGGTGGGGTATAGTTTGGTGGGCGACTTGGCCAAAATATTAAAACGTGCGTGCATGGAAACACATGTATATGCGCGAGTTTGCGACTATATGATGTGCACAGAAAGTCGGTCAATATTGTCTGTGTTTTTAGTAGTCGCAGTAAACAAAACTATGGAATTTGTTTGCGAAGGGGGAAGGGGGAGGTAAACGTATTAAAGACAGACAGGTTGTATTCCTAGTCGTTCTGGGACCAGGGGAAATGCCACGTTCAGATATCGCTGTTCTCTTCGTAAAGCACGCGCAACAGGCATACACCCATATACAGGCAAGTCATTTGATGACACTTTGTAGTGTATGTGGATCATCACTATTACGAAGCGCACCACAAATTAAATATGGCAGTGTGACTACAACTGACCACTCCAACTGACCACAAATGCACTCAAAACAATGTCAACAGCGCATGAAATTACCAGTTGTCAGAACTGTCACTTGCACATCTTCATGATGGGCTTTTAGTTGACTGCGGATGGGGAACCTTTCATCTTGACAACCTTTAAACCATGAATTTAGTTGGCTGTCACTGAATGTACTTTGCGAGATGGACCAACATTGATATGGTCATCAACTTCATGTAGCAATACATGTAAATGCATCAGAGATGCTACAATGCCTTCCTCATCCTGTGGTTAAGAAAAAAACCTCCACGGTACCAGAGAGTACAAATAAACAGTTTTAACAAATGTGATGCAGTCCAATTCAATTAAATCTGTCATTTCTTTATATTTATTGAATAAATATGAATCACAAATATATGATACTTTTAAGCGTACTTCAACTCAGCAATTCAGACATGACCACACTAGAAACAGAAGGTCAGTGAAACATAATAAATTGAATAATTTCCAAATCAAAGCCACTAATACCCACAACTTAATTCAAACAAAATAAAAAGAAAACACAATAAACCGTGAAATCAAGATATGTACAAGATATTTTTTTCAGATTTCCTGAAAGACAAAAATACTACACATTTTTTTTACAATTTGTGAATATGCAGCAAGATGCGATGTTACATAAGTGCATTTGTTTTTTTGGTGAGAGGTGAATTTTCCCAAGGCTAATTCCAACAAATGGATAGGCAGCTCTGTGTTGTATGCAAAATCCATTCAACATGCATTATAAGTAGCAAAAAATAAGGGCCAACAGAATCCTTCTCCAAATATCACAACGTGAGGCAGTACAGAGTAGTCAGATAGACAGCATGCTCTATGAAGAGTGTAGTGTGTCATGCTTCTGCCTGACTCAATGCATTTCAAGTACACACACTTATCTTACTGCCTGTAAAAAAAGGAAGATCAAATAGGACATATCTCCCTCTCTGATATGAAAGTCTTTCCCATCTTAATCAATGAAAAATAATACAAAAGAGTTCTGGTAACCTCATGATCTGAATGGTCTATCTTACTGTAAATAAGAAGAATGGATGCAACACAATATATAACACAACTTATAACACCCATGCACAATATGGTCATACAAATAAACCAAAAAAAGAAAACATGAAATGTGTATGTGAGATAGTGATTGGGGGTAGATGCAAACGCTGCATTGTAATAGTTTAGGTCAGTGGAATATCCTGTACATACTATCACACTACAGGGCGTGGATTGAATAGCAGCATATCTAATGTATTGACACACCAGTGCTAACACTGGGGAGGGGGGTTGCTGGTTACGGACACAAGTTGACATTTCATCACCAGGAATGATTGTCTTGGCATCACACGATGAGAAGATTTGTTCAAAGGTATCATAACCAACACTCCAATGACCAATTTACTCCTCTGGACAAACAAATGGAAAAGAGACGAAGAGCAAGCCAGCCTGTCAAAGATAGTGGGAGAGAATTCAATCTTGTTGACTAACTGCAAGGGGAACAAAAAGCGAGCAGGGTCTTGATCAGAATTGCCAATATATCAGTCCAGTTCTTGGGGGAAATTCTAGTTTATTCCTCATAAGCTCCAACCTTCAGCTTTGTTTGTTCTCATTTGCTATCAGTGGACAGATATATTTCCTATGACTACAGGCAAACATGGGGTTCTTGTCCCAACGGTGGAAACTCATATTTGTTCAAATGGGACGGCTGGCTGAGAGATAGACCTGTAGGAACGCAAACAGCTGCAAAGCTTCATCTGATGTACTGACAGGAACAGACAACCAGAGAAGCAGTAAAAACCCTCCAAAATATGGGGGATATACACCGAATGACATTCATATTCCCATATGTTTCCTGTGCGTTGTTTGCTTGGCTTGTTGATTAACATAGAGGAACAAGGGCTGATATTCCTCTTCATCCGTAGCAGTTTGTTGATGGAGATTAGTTGACAACTTTGACAGTCCCCTCTGCAACTTTCTTTCGCAGTACAGCTATCAACCTCTCCTTTCTGCAAACAAATACAAATAAGCAATACCAAATTTAAGGATATCTTTTAAGTTTTTGTTTTTCAGTTTTCAGTTCCTTGTTGACGTTTCAAGCCATGCCAAACAATGGTTGCCATCCAGCTGCCTGGTCTGGCATTGCCTGGTCTGACATTGTCTGGTCTGGCATTGCCTGGTCTGGCATTGCCTGGTCTGACGTTGCCTGGTCTGGCATTGCCTGGTCTGGCGTTGCATGGTCTGACATTGCCTGGTCTGGAATTGCCTGTACTGGCATTGCCTGGTCTGACATTGCCTGGTCTGGCATTGCCTGGTCTGGAGTTGCTTGGTCTGACATTGCCTGGTCTGACATTGTCTGATCTGGCATTGCCTGTACTGGCATTGCCTGGTCTGGCATTGTCTGGTCTGGCATTGCCTGGTCTGGCATTGCCTGGTCTGGCATTGCCTGGTCTGACATTGCCTGGTCTGACATTGCCTGGTCTGGCGTTGCCTGGTCTGACGTTGCCTGGTCTGACGTTGCCTGGTCTGGCATTGCCTGGTCTGACATTGCCTGGTCTGGCATTGCCTGGTCTGACATTGCCTGGTCTGACATTGCCTGGTCTGGCATTGCCTGGTCTGACATTGCCTGGTCTGGCAGTTGCCTGTACTGGCATTGCCTGGTCTGGCATTGCCTGGTCTGACATTGCCAGGTCTGGCGTTGCCTGGTCTGGCGTTGCCTGGCCAGATGGCATTGCCTGGTCTGGCGTTGCCTGGTCTGGCGTTGCCTGGTCTGGCGTTGCCTGGTCTGGCGTTGCCTGGTCTGGCATTGCCTGGTCTGACATTGTCTGGTCTGACATTGTCTGGTCTGACACTGTCTGGTCTGACATTGTCTGGTCTGACATTGTCTGGTCTGACATTGTCTGGTCTGGCATTGCCTGGTCTGACATTGCCTGGTCTTGATAAGGTTAAGGCTATTCATAAACAGCTATCATTTCCAATTGTACGTTTATTCCACAATGTAGGACCTATCCCCCTTAACCTTTTGTGACAGCATTAGAGGACCTGAAGGAGTGTATCAATGATCTATTCAAATGTACAGGGGTAGAACCACGAATCCAATGAAAAGTGAGCAATAAATCTACAATATGTATTGGCAAGGGAGGTATTGCTGGCATGGAACTTACTCATTGAGTTTGGCCTGTGTATCTCGCTGTGCCTGCAATGCTTGCTGCAGCTGGCTGGCCATGGTGTTGCGCTCATTCTGCAGCTGCTTCAGTTGGCTACTCAGCTGGTTGTTGGTCAGTTTGGTCTGGGCTAGGACCTCGTCGCTGGCCTTGACTCGCTCGGTGTAGTTGCCAAGGGTGGTGTTGAACTGGTCTCGCAGCTCAACCTCCTGGGAAAGGGACTTATGCAGGCTGGAAGGCAAGAAGCAACAAGGGCCAAACTATTGAAGAGTCCTTTAACACCGCACTACTGGTAACATGTGTCAATTATTAAATACATACATCAAGTACCTATTGCAGGTGTACAGAGTGCCTTCCTATTTGCAATACTATGGCTTGACCAAACTTAACTGAATATAGTTTCCATGATACTGGGGAAAAAAAACAAGCAAATTTTTATCCTGCAACCACGGGATGCTACATACTTATGAATGCCAACAGATGTGCAACTCATTTTTATGTTTTAAAGCTTTTGCTTCAGCTTTCTAGCACCATGCCTCCATCTGTTACAATTCATGTTGAATGTCTTCACTTGTTTTCATAAAGATAGAACAATGTTCTTGGAATGGATTTTATGAAAATGCCCAATGGTATCTGGAAGATATTGGTAAAAAGGTTCCACTTAGCACAGCTGATTGTGGATAGGTGGCTATCAGGAATTGGCTTCTACCTTAGGCCTGTGCTGTCCTCACATGTACAGTCCTACCCACCTGTAGAAGACTCCTACTTCATCAAACTCCTCCTGCAGTTTGCGCACCTTGGCAAGGGCCACATCTCTCTCCTTCCTTGTGGCTTCAAGCTGGGCCTGCACACACGGTCAAACAAAATAGAATGCCGGAATGAATTCCTGACAAAGGCAAAGTCATTCAAGCAGTTTGCAACATTTTCGCATTACTTGAAGAAAATTGGACTACACTAGGACTTAAACCCATGGCCTCTGGACAGTGTACTAACATGTACATATGCATCAGCACTGGTATGTTAAATCAGAGGTCTGAGTTCATGTCTTGGTCCAGTCAACCTTTCTTTGCAATGTTTAAATGTGAAACAAACACCAATGAAGCTTATAAAATCTTGAAAGTGCTACAATGGTAAGCACAATAAGGGACACTATCACAGACTACAATGCAGCTTACATAACCTGTAGTCAACATGTACAGTCATATATGGACATTGTAGATCCCCACAACATTGCAAATGAACTAGAAACTGAAAGTGTTGAAGTAATTCACAGTAGATCCATACATGGACTGAAATGTGGACATGCACTTGTGTCTGAAATAGAAGGTCTGCTTATTAGGTTCAGAATGGAAGAGGTTTACAGTATCACCAATTCCCCATACATGCTTACTCTTCTTTTGAAAGAGAATATGGCTCTGAGAAGAGCAATGCAGATGTGGGTGGCTGTATATAATCAAATATGTAGAGCGGAGCCACCAGATGGCAGTAGAATACATGGCTTTCGGTTTTTATTTTTACAGCAGGTCAAATGTGAAAAATGGTTCCTTCACACATCTTCACTGAACGCATGAGAAATACATTATTATGAATCCCCATAAAATGTATAAAGGTTGTTAATGGATGTCTGACCAGCACAGAATATAATATGTGAAGGAAGCAGAGGTAGGAGGTCCTAAATAAGGAAATATGGAGTCATCATGGATTGACCATTCATGAGCACTTTATCTCTGCTCACGGGTTTGTGCCAGGAGACACTAATCTTATTGCATGATACCAACATTAAGAGTCTAATAAATTCGTTCACTTGATGCAGGTTAGGTGGTAGTAAAACAACCGATTGCCCTCCCTGAAACTTTCATCACGTTCCCTATCTCTCTCAGTGACCCCCTCCGCAACGCTGTCCCAATATTACAACTGTTGCGGAGGTCAAGTGGGTTTTAAGAGGTCGGCACTTGGCTGTGCTTTGACCAGCCTTTCTCATGCTGTTTGGTGGGGGCTGGGATGTGCAAACACAGGGCAAGGAGGCTTGGCTGGTTCTGAACAAACTTCAGTTACGTAAGAGAACAGCGCAATCTGGACTGGCCTTTGGAAGCTGGCTTAGTTTGGCAAAACTAGCAGTGTCTCTGTAAGAGAGATATCAGGGTAGGATTTACTCTGGTAAAAGGGTCTTAAAAATATACCACCTCCCCAAAAAGAAAAAAAAAACACCACCAAACTATCCCCAGGGTTATTGTCAACATGATGGCAACCACATTATAAAGACCCTTTATGGTTTGGCCACTATGAAAAGTCTGAGGATGGAATTTCAGCTTGTTAGAAATGTGCCAGTACACAGGCAGTGTGAATATACCAGTACACAGAATGTTACATCTGACATTTCAACAAAGAGACATTCTCCAGCTCCTGTTCATTTTCTTTGAAATAATATACTTCCTCAAAAGGAAAATTGACTTGGAATTTTTTTACCAGACTTGGTCATTTACACAATTCATAAATATTGATTTATATTGATTAATAACAAAAGAAATCACATGCTTTCAAAGATGTGTAAAGGTCAAAAGAACCATGTATTTGACGTATTGTACTGATATTTTTTGAAATTGTTTTAAAGTTCCCAGTCAGATTTTTCTTTATTTGTTTCAATTTATCAATATAGTGAAGAAAATTTGACTGGTCAGGACTTCAACCCATGCCTGTGGTTTTGTTCTACCATCTGATCTATCAAGTAGTTAATGATTAAAAGTTTCTGACTGGCACCCCCATCCTGGCAAAGATAGTCTACTATTTGAAGGGCTCCCCATCTACATGTAAGTGTTGGATGGCTCACGTGGTAGAGCAATGGTATGTCCAACACCAGGCCTGGATTCATGAGTTCTGCTCACAACTTCCAGTCAAATTGTCTTTGCTATTTCTATCAGTTACTATTTTCCTTTTTGCCTTACTGAAGTACAGACTCAAAATTTAGTGGGCTTGATGTTTCGATCCTAGCAGGACCTTTCTCATTGCATCCACTCACAGATCAATGAACAAATTCCAGCCAAAGTGTTGTCCACACCGTGGGAAAGAAAGTACAGACTGTTAGGGTGTGGTGACACTGATGCCACATGATAGATTCCTTTTGGATGTTGCTTGAAAGAAGCACAACTTCAACAAATCAACAACTTTGGTTATTTTCCATCAGGTATTTATATCTTGCAAGGAGCTCACTACAAATGACAACACTCATTTGCACCACAGGAAAACAAAAGTGATGTACATCCCAGTTTAAATTCCAGGTAGAAGACTGGTTAAAATGACAGATGGTTGTTGTACACAAGCATCAAGGAAAAGGCACCCCAAAACAAAGACACAAACCAGCCCAAATACCGTATCTCTTTTAAAATGGCAAGAATTTTCTCATGGCATTGTTGTTGTCTGAACAATGGCAAGGCTTAAGGGCAGCTATTTTGGGTCAAGTTAAAAGCTAATGACTGCTGTTATGGACCCTAATGGATCATTGCATCCACTCACAGATCAATGAACAAATTCCAGCCAAAGTGTTGTCCACACCGTGGGAAAGAAAACACAAACAACGCCTGACCAATACCTGACTTGCATCCTCTCCTAACTTTATATGGACAGCCATTCTGTGTCATTGGCTCCACAGACAGCTTGGATCTTAATAACAGCATCCTTGCTGTCTATCTCTTGACAAGTCAATACATGCAGATGTCAGAGCAGCGAGTGGTGTGGATGCCTTTAATATCCCTCCAACGGGAGACAAGCCCTGTTCCACTGACTGGGTCCTGCTGCAATTCAAGCGTGTGATGCGGCTGAATGCAGCTCACCACATGGGTATTCACGGCATTCTTTTCAATGCTCCTGCACTTAAGGCTTGCCTCACATCACCATAAGTGGTTTTATTCCAAGTGGTTGAGCACCCACAAAGGCTGAAAATGCCAGTAACTCAAACAGAACGGAAAAAAAAGAGAGAAGGATCTCACTGGCATGATCACAGCCTCTTGCTTAAAACAAGTGCAACACTTTATGATAGGGTGGAGACAGGGGAAAATGGAGAGGGATGGTGTCGCCGTCTGTGTTTTGACAAGGCTCAGTAAGAGGACATCATTACCCAGCACCAGATCTACTTTGAGGGGTAATCGCTCAGAAGTAATGCACAATGCAAACCGCAGGGTAATGGATCAAATTGGCTGTGATTTGATAACAAAAGCCGATCCCCTCCAAATCTAAAAAGGCATTTATTGGGAGTATGGGGCAAAAACCATGGGGGATTGACACATGATGTTAACATCCTCCCTTACTGCCCAGCTTCTCTCATCTAGTCACCCATTGCTGGCCTTGGTGCCTTCCAGATTGAGATGATATCATCTTCTCAGCAAAAAAGGGCTCTTGCCACAATCTGGACACATAATTTCCCAGCCAATCTAAGACAATAACCTATCCCTTGTCCAAAGAACCTAGGCCGGTGCGGAAAGAGTTTCTCAGATGCACAAGACAGAAACAATGGCAAACATGCTGCAGACTGCTCCTAAATGCCACACAACTCTTGTTACAATCTGAAAGTCAGGACTCAAGAACCAATCATCCCATTACCACTCACTGATGCCAACAACTTGGATAAAATGAAGAGACAGGCACAAGGGAAATAAGCCATGTACAGGAATCATAAAACATACAACATACTAGACAAAATGTGTAGAGGAAAGTCTAGGGGACCTAAAAGTTTTGAAAATCAATACTTGAAATGATCATTCAAAAGAAAAGGTCCGCTTGGTCATTGATAAAGACAACATTAAATTGTCAATCTTCATAAATACATGTAACACACAATCAGAGGTTAAAGCCCCTAAACAACATTCGTAAGATCAAAAAAGAGAAATGTTCACAGATTTACATGAAACTTATACAGTTTGAAGATGGTTATGGTAGAAACCAAACACTGAAATATTTTGGCCAAAAATGTTGTAATTTTGGAGAAAAAAGTAAAATATATTATTAACGTTTCACCCCTACATGTACATGTAGATCTAAACGATAAGCAGTTTTCACTATTTTCTTGAGACTCGGTTGGCGGATTGAGCTCATGCAACGTATGGATGCTATTCTTTGACCTCGACCAGTGTTGTGTTATCCCTTTAATTTAGATCCAGTATTTCAAATACACTATGCCGAAATAGTGAATAAAACAAATGTGGGGAATAGCATTTGTTGTGTTGTCTGAGTGGAAGACTGCAATAAGAAATAGATGCATAATTTTTATGAGGGCTTATCAAAGAAACTCAGTTTTGTCATTTAGCCTCATGTCTAGCTTTGAACCAATCACTGTCAATCTAATCATGTTGATATGGACTGAAGATGAAGAAACAAGCATGACATACATTTTCTACATGTTATAAGTTTCATGTAAATTATTATTTTTTTGCTTGATTTCAAAAGCAAGATTAGTCCCATATACATGTACATGTATACATCAAGTTATTACAAAGAGTATAGGATGGGCGGTTTATATACATGTAGTAGCGGTTTATATAGTAGCGGTTTCAGTAAACAAGTTTAACACCTGTAAGATGACAGAACAAATTAAATAACAGTTCATCAAATAGCTTCCTCAACAATCAGCAAAAGTCAATATGAATTTGAGCAAACTCTGAGGAAGTGCATGCACTAGATGCTAAGCTGTCCCCAAGAATTTATCTTGTGCTTCACTTGTTTGTCAAAGTACTGGCTTCTGTAGGAGGTAAAACCATGAGGTGTTTTCACTGATATGGGGGCTGCTAGACACTGTGTGCCAAAATTGTTGACAGGGGTAATTTATGGCAAATAGTCAATAGCTGACATTTGCTTCTACCAAACTGTCAATATGTTCATCAGCTAAACATAGAGCTCTGATTAGGCTCATGCTTAAGAGATTAAACACAAGCATTGACTGTGTAATTAGTCTGTTTCTGTCTGCTCTCACTATTTGCCCAGAATTGCAGGTAAGAGGACTTGGGTTGGTTTTAGGCAGGGAGTCAAATTTGCAGATGATAAGCAAAAGGAGAGCAGACCAAATATTGATGTCCTCTGCTCTCATGTGTGTACGTACGACACACATGGTTTCACTGACTTGAAAATGATGGATGAAGAGCCATAGTGGGTACATAGCTTTACATTGATTATGAATGGTTAATCAATGAAACTTTGAGGTGGAACTAACATGCTAATGAAGTGGAGATACAATGTACAAAGCCAGTACTCCATGCATGACACTACCTGAATGCAATGGGGATATGAACTGAGGACCCTAATAATGATCTTCATAGATTGACTTGGTGCTGGTAATGAACAAATAATGACTGCACATGTAATGCCTCCATGTTAACTGTATTATATAATGCCTCCCTGGCCCTTGACAGTAGCCACTGCTATGGGAAAAATACATGCATGTACATGTATGTACCTTGCAGTCTGAACTGAATGTCACCAGGAAGAGTACAAACAGACTAAGCTCATGTTTATGCTGTCGTATACACAGTGGAGTAACTACTATTTAGTACTGGGCAGGTAGAATGCTGAGAGAATTTACTTGAGAAAACCTGAAACTGTCCGTATACCATCCAGAAATGAGAAGGGCAAATCATCATGGGGGCAGTGGAACTGGTGTAGTCAGTTGAGAGACTGGAAACCCACTGCTCTTCCACCTTTGGATCTTTGCTCAATCCTAGGACCAACTCCACCATAAGTGTTTGCAGAAAATTTAAGTCAATTTGTGTAACAATGTGTACTATGACTATAAGGTAGGATGTATGTGTACATTTCTATCTATATTAATATGCACAAGTACTGTGTGAAGGGTTTGGGGGCATTTGATTATTCCTTTTTTGGGGGGGAGGGGGGCATATGTTTTGTTTGATGTGTTTATATTTGGGGTAATCCAGAAGAGTATGTACACATGAATTATATACATCAGGCTAACATTATCTTGAATGTAGTCAATACAGATTCATTGCAACTTTTGATAAGAGGCAATAAATGATCTTTTGATACACCTGCATCATCCATGCTAACAACTTGCTGTGCACACCCCATGGAGCATGCATTCCTTAAAGGGCAACTCAAACGTTTTTTTGACAAATTGATTTTGCGATTGCATAATGTATTTATGTATCCAAATAAAACCTTCATAACATAAACACGTAAACAAAAAATTGGAATACCACTTTTTAATTTTTTTTTTTTTTATCAAAAATCAACAATGTCATCCCAGAAGCGGGAAACATGCTGCAGACAGCTCCTAAATGCCACACAACTCTTGTTACAATCTGAAAGTCAGGACTCAAGAACCAATCATCCCATTACCACTCACTGATGCCAACAACTTGGTTAAAATGAACAGACAGGCACAAGGGAAATAAGCCATGTACAGGAATCATAAAACATACAACATACTAGACAAAATGTGTAGAAGAAAGTCTCGGGGACCTAAAAGTTTTGAAAATCAATGCTTGAAATGATCATTCAAAAGAAAAGGTCCGCTTGGTCATTGATAAAGACAACATCAAATTGTCAATCTTCATGAATACATGTAACACAGACAATCAGATGTTAACCACTTCGCGTCGGGTGGTTTTTCAGCGCCGATGACCGCCATACGGAGGTTTTTGAACAATGCATCATTTTCAAATCTCGCTAAAACAATTGGAACAATATATTTCAGTGAAATAAATCGATAAGGGTATACTAGTATGGGTACAAGAGAGTAAAACCTGGCACAATTCTGACGTCGTTGTCAAGAGATTATCCGTTCGAAAAAGGGCCCATTGTGCGTCGTCAATGGACTGTAACGGACATGTGTGTGTGTGTGCATGTACGCCGCTGTCAATCCCTGACCGCAGACTCTAGCCTCCACTCCTGGCAGTCAAATCTTCGAGCTTTCAGCGGCAGCGCGGTATCCCTCGATCCTCCACAGTAAAAGTCCCACAATTGCACAATTACTGCTGCTAATCTTGCAATTCATGTGGCAACTTGCGTCAAAAAGGGTCTTTGTACTGATTCATATTGCTTTGTTCTAAGCTGAAAAGAGTCTTTGTTTAGAATGTGGACAATAGTGGTGCCCGGATTCGGAGGGCCCCGTCGCATAGTCAAGCCAACGGAGCTCCGGATTCGGAGGTTCCGGCATTAAGTGGTTAAAGCCTATTTTCTCGAGACTTGGTTGGCATGAGGACTTGGTTATGAGTCAACCTCAGTACGATCCCCATATGTACATGTATATCGTGTGTATTTTGGTGACCTTTTGTCAACATTTTTAGGGATCCCCTAAATCCTGGTGAGGTCCAGCCATAGGACTGGTTAGGGCCAATAACATGCACATCTGAGAGACATTTGGATAGGTCTGCGTTTGAATGCACATGCACATGTAAAATGTTAGTAAATTTATCATTCGATGTCACAAAGCAGTGTGTAAACCTGTAGTTTGAAGACACATCAGCCGATATCAAATACTTGGCCACAAAAATACGGTGGGGAGGAGAAACCCCACCAGGTCAGGCCGAAGGTTGGCAGCAAAGAGCATAACCAAACGATACCAAAGGGAGGCTCGATTGTGATGAGATGGAACTCCTTTAAATCTCAGGAGTTTCCATGGGGATCAGAAGCTGATTTTCTGGGAATGCTCTCTACCAATTGATACTACTGACACATGTACTTTTCAAGGGCAATGATTGACTGACTGTTTCTTGCAGGCTTGTTTTCACTCCTGGTGGTATCGCATGCAAACTTGGAACACTGACTAACCTTGCCTTGGATTCACACTTTCCCTGGCAACATGCAAAATCATGGCTTTGTGGACTTATCCCTGAACCCACACAGGGATTGCAGTGTCCAATGGCCAGTTTCCTGGGGGTACTGCATGGGGTACTGGGTATGTGATTGTAATATGAAAAGATCTGCCTTAATCCGGCAAAAAGTGTGACATGGGCCTCAGGTCCCATGCAATGCCTAAGATTTTGCAACTGCCTATGATTTGGAGACACAACATGGGCGCAAGATGTTGTATTTCTCCAAACTGGGCCTGTAGGCTTCAAATAAACCCTTGCAATTAGCGATGAATATAGAAGCTTGGATGCTGGAGAACTGAAACTGTATATGAACATTGTAATGTGGTTCAGTGTGAGTCACTCACACCCTTTGGCATAGATACTTATTTGCAGGTAACTCTGTCAGCACAAATCTAAGGATCCTACACCTTTCTATAAACCGGTTCATCTGAAAATGTGCTGGTACACTGTAGCTCTTGAGCGGAAAAAACACTTGAGGATACTTATGTTCAGCCCATCAAAACTTAAAGATGTGTCATAAATTAAAGTAATTCCTATCAATTCTGTATGATCCTCCACAACAGAACATCATTGTACATGTCGACATACGTTTGTCACAGGGAATTGTGATGCAAAGTGGAAAAAAAAACCCAAATCCCATTGGTCGGAGATATAAATAATGAGCCATTGCATTTTGGTCAATCTTATGCACCACAGAGCATCTGCAATCCCTGAAGGTGGCTCCGAACCCAATGGCACAAATTGCTTTCAGGGCTTCCATTCTACCACAAGTTCCCAGATGCACCATTCCATCCTGTTGGGAACACAGATCGTCTGCCACTCCATGATGCTCAGCAAATACTAATAAGTAGGATCATTATACAGGAGGTTGGGAACAGAGGGAAATATGACACCTCTAGCCACCTGGTCAAAGACAATCATAGAAAATGCACCGAATTATGGCATTGAGAATGCTATCAACCTTATGGTTTCATGCAAGTCTCAATCTCCTAAAGTGTTTGGAAATTATGCTCCTCCAACCCTGTTTTTGACCTCATCAAAAACCATTTTCTACCAGAACAAAGGTAAAAATTACCCCTTTTCTCTCCTTTTAAAATCAAGTCATTATTTATAGTGTAAAAAAGATTAGATATTCACACACTTGAAAGACATGTGGGTATTGGATAGTCACTGCCCTTACTGATAATCATCTGGGATTTCAAAAAACAGGAATTTTTCCTTTTGGTTTGGAAATTTTAGCCTCTAGGCATTGCGCAGATGAGTCCATTAGCTGACGTTAGCCTGTTTAAGAAGAGACCATGAGCCACGCAGGGATTAAAGCATAATGACTTATGCATTTACCTTGGGACATTTCCTGGGTGAAGGTCTGTTTGCCTGCGCAAACCATGTTTGGACTGACCTCATCTCCTGGTCAAATTTATTCAGTGCCGAAATCAACATGGAGTGTAATGACATGTCAAGGAAAGGCTCCAACTTGGTCTTGCTATTCAAGGTGCATTCCCGCTTGCTCGAAAAAGTTGTTTTTTCTGTTTTTGAATTATTATTCAAAAATCTATTTTGTTTTATTTTTGCTGTGTGAGGGCTAAAATCTCACAAATAATTGCAATTTGAATCGCAGTTCTTTTTGCGATTTATTTCAAACGGCGCAATTATTTGCTGGACACTGTGTGTGTGAAAGCTACTGAAAAGAGAAAATCAATAATTTCCATCCCACAATTCAGTGCGTGAAGATCTGGCATCAGAATAACAATCTGTTTATCTCCACATGGTTGTGCACGAACCGACTATTGTACGTGCAAACCAGGCCAAAGCAGTCTGCAATTGGAAAGTATCTCTGGTTAGGTCACTTGCATGCACAGTCCGGTTAGAAGTCCCTTTGAAGTCATTATGCAATCTTGTTGTCGCTTCCCTCCTTGGCCCTTACAAGTCTGAGAGTCAAGACTATTTTTTTCCCAAAGACAAGGTAAAGCTTTCCTGCTTTACAGATGCTTTCATATGGACTTTCCAATGAAATACTGGTACAATCAACTGTGGCCACAGGGAATTGTCCCTGCAGAAAGCCATGCTGATGTCAGCCTTTACTTGCTGCAACAGCGACACCAGCAGCAGTCTCCAGAATCCTCTGAGCAACAACACTGCAGCAGCAGCAGCAGCAGCAGCAGCAGCAGCAGCAGCAGCAGCAGCAGCAGCAGCAGCAGCAGCAGCAGCAGCAGCAGCAGCAGAAGCAGTTGAACCAGCAACCTTGCCTTGCACAATGCCAACTCATCAAAACCAACTCTAATCCAAACAAAGTGCTCCCAGCTGAAAGACAACAATTCTGGCAGAAAACAAAACTGCCCAAAACTTGACTGAGCCGTCGGGTAACAATTTCTACATGGCACAACAACGGTGACAACCAAATTCCTGCTTTTCACAACCAGCAAAAAACACGCGCAAACAAAAAGCCTTAGACAAGGACTGTATTCAGAGGAAAAATTGGCTTCAAGCTCTAGAAAAATAACCTCTGGGGAAATGAAAAGAAACGGAAAAAGCTGGGATGAGTGTGGCAGAGTGAAACCGGAGCATGGTGAGATGAGATAGACTATGAGGCAGTGAGAGGATAAATGATACAGAAAAGTGACGTTGCTGAACAATAGAGCCATGGGTAGGGGAAAGCTAACCACAAAGCAGGGCACATGGACCAGCCAACAAAAAGCAACTTAGACTGCTCATGTTGACACTCCTTTCAATGGGGATTTGTCAATTATTGTGAAGGAACAAAAGACACCCAGGAAGTAACATTTGGTGAAACAATATCCTGAAGGAGAGTAAGACACAGCGCAGGCAGCAACCATAGGGCACATGCTGCCTTAATTTTCATATGTCTGTTTCAGCATGGGCTTGGACTCAGGCTTGGACTTTTGGCTTTTTTTGTACCGGCTTAATTCTACATATGAATATCATTCAACAACTTCCAGGTGCTGAGTATTTGTAAAACTGCTTGATAATTCTCTCAAAATACGTCAAAGAAAAAAAACCCCATAACTTATGAATATAGGAGTTTTTTTTAAATCTCTTAATGACATCAAGAAAAGGTTTACCCAAGTACCGTATACTGTTTCTAAATGAATGATCGCTCACTTTGGACAATCAATCTATTGACAATAATCTATATCTATTTCTCTTTTGGCCTTTAAGAGACCTTCAGTTAACAATTAAGATTTGTATGATGTGTTTCAGGCCATCGAAGTGTTCAAGCAGATTGAAACATCAGTTGTACATTTGTGTTTTAAGACCATCCATACACAATACTGTTGCTTGATTTAACTTTTAATAAAATGAGATTGGATTGTCAGGTTTAAAATAAATAAAATGAAATAATCAGAATTTTTGTCGGCTTTTGCTTGTGCAACTCCTGCATCGATGCTCTCTCTATGGCACGGTGTCATAATAGCTGGACAGGATGTACAATGTAGATTGTACAAGAGACTGGCAGATAAAATAAGGCTGTTAAAGCCACTCCCACATGTCAAATACAACTAGCTTCGGCCACTGAGAGAAAGGAGGAACAAATGGTGGGATGCAGCTGCCTGCTTCTTCCCTCGCTCCTCTCACGGAGGAAGTGGACCCCAAACAAACAGGGGAGACTTGGAGACAATCGGACAATTGGCTGTGTGGGTTTGTTGGCAGTCTCAGTGATTAAGGCAGGACCACCAAGGCAGTGTGTGGGATATGAATAACAAGAGGATGGAAGATGAAAAGTCCTACACTAACACACTAATACACAGAGAATCCCCCACTACATTACACATACCCTTACTGCATCATTAACATGAAAATGTAATCCCATTTTGTGTTGTTATTTTTTTTTTGTTCTGTTCAACACTGGCCATTAGGGCTAGCTGAAGGTAAGGGTGGGGATGGGTGGGATGGGGGGGGGGGGGGAGAGGAGGGAGGGAGGGGATGGATGGGATGGAGGAGGGAGGGAGGGGATGGGTGGGATGGGGGAGAGGGAGGGAGGGAGGGAGGGGATAGGGGGAAGGAGGGGTGGGATGGGGGAGGGGAGGGGGAGGGAGAGGGGGGATGTAGGGGAGGGAGTTGTGCTCATATGCTAATGCTCGTTTCATATCAAATCACGTTGGTAAACACAGGTGTCAGGAAATCTACGGCATCTCCCAGGTTACAGCAAACAGTACCAGGAATGATAAGGTTTACCCTTGGCTGCATGAGGCATAGGCAGACATGCAGCCTGCAGACAAGAGGGTTGGGAGGTGGGTCCAGGAGTGTAAGAGGCTTGAAGATAGGCCCACAATAGATAAGGTCAGAATGGGACTTGACTATCAGTTTTAGACTGACAGAAATGTAGGTGTGAGAGGAAGGGTGGGGGTCATATAGACCTGCTAGGGTCAGTAAAAATCTGGAAAAGCATACCGGGTACATCCATTGTGTATAAGGCCCAACAGAATGTCTGGTTTACCATAGCAGACCCTGACATACTGGTAGAGGGTGTGTGCAAAAATTAGCAGTCCCTGAATTTTAAACACTCAGTACATAGTAAACCCTGTCCTTTTTCTTTACTCTTAATTTGGAAATAGTGACACACAATTTGTTTCTAAATGTCTGTGTAAAATAATTGCATATATACATGTTGTAAGTGCCCCCTTTTAAATTTTGAAATAGCAAAATTGTGGTAAAAAGTTTGAGGTCAGTAATTTAGGCCAAACTGCAATGACTTTATATTTGCAGTAAACATTCCTAGTAGGTCAGATAACTGCAAACACTTTTTGCCTAGAGCAATATTGACTTTTTGGAGCAAAGTTTATCACACAATATCCAAGTGTCAGTGGTAGCATTGGTTGGGATGGGTTGTGTTGGGATGGGTTGTGTTGGGATGGGTTGGGATAGAATGGATTGGATTGGGATGAATTGGGTTGGGTTAAGTTGGTTTGGGATGGGATGGGTTGGGTTGGAATGGGATGGGTTGGGTTGGAATGGGATGGGATGGGATGGGATGGGATAGATGGGTTGGGTTGGGTTGGAACTTCGAATGGGATGGGATGGGATGGTTGGGATGGGTTGGGTTGGAATGGGATGGGATGGGATGGGTTGGGTTGGAATGGGATGGGATGGGATGGGTTGGGTTGGAATGGGATGGGATGGGATGGGTTGGTTGGAAAGGGATGGGATGGGATGGGACGGGTTGGGTTGGAATGGGATGGAATGGGACGGGTTGGGTTGGAATGGGATGGGATGGGATGGGTTGGGTTGGGTTGGAATGGGATGGGATGGTATGGGTTGGGTTGGAATGGGATGGGATGGGTTGGGTTGGGTTGGAATGGGACGGATGGGTTGAAGTGGGTTGGATGAGGGAAGTGTTTATGACATCAATAGATCCCTACACTGTTTTGATGAAGAATGGGCCACATAAAATAAATCACTTCAGGTCATTGAGCTAACTAACATTTACTAAAAATGTGTCAAGCTCTTAATTTAACCCTCACAGTCCCTTTTTAGACAGTCATGCACACCATTAACCCAGCTAACATCAAACACAGGTACAATAATTAACGACCAGTGTTTACACACAGTAGTGGGCAAAGCACAAGAACTCCACATAGATGACATTACAGATTCAAGTTCCAGATAAACTCAAGGCCAAGGTCATGTTTGAACACTCTTAGCTATTCTGAATAAATACTGTCTTCAAAATGGGAAAACAGGGTCACTGAAAGCAGCCACCAAACCATCCTCCATGCACAGATCACCCTGAAGTCTGAGTAAGTCACATTCTTCAATAAATTTGCAAAGCCACCCGATCCCTTCATACGGTACTTGAATAAAAGACTGGATGAAGAAAAATATAGAAAAGAACCCCCCCCCCCCCAAGAAAAAAAGTCAAACAAACTGCACAGCCCTATTTACCGACAAAACAAATTTGATGATGGTAGAACGTGGTTAGCTTTACCCTGAAAACCCTTGCCGACATCCCACAAAACATGTGTGTTTCCTTCAATAACACAGCCCACAACCCACAGAAAATGCATCAGGGGATCAAGCATAAATATATATACATACACAGAGCAAATCCAACCAACAAAGATGTGGGGGAATTTGTTCAGATCTGGCTTTTTGTGACCTTGCAAACAGCGAGGAAGTAAACTCAGGCACGAATACAAACAGCCTTTAAAAAGTCTGGACAGGGGATAAAGACTAAACCACAACTAGCAAATAGCGCAACTCTCAGCCAGCGAGTAGGGAGCAAACCATTATTCATGGCAGACCTGCCAGTCCTTGATCTGAAACAGGAGGTCAGCAGGCTTCTTCCTTGCCCTCATTGGACCAAATTCATACATGCTTACATGCTGACATGTCTGTGTAAAACATCCGTGTGGGTCATTATTGAACCCATTCTTGAGAAAAAGTTAAGACATATTTAATACATATTTAATGCATATTTAATTGTACGCCTATTTAATATACTGATGCTGCAATCAATCCAATGTTAATGTGTGTTTAGTCATACATTATGGGTTGTGTTGATTACACTGGTTATATTTGCGGCCAGATAATACTGAAAGATATTAGAGAAACCATTACTGATTGGTACCAGACCATTACTGAGTGGTACCGGACCATTAAAGAGTGGTATTGGATCATTACTGAGTGGTACCAGACTATTACTGAGTGGTATCGGACCATTACTGAGTGGCATCAGACCATTACTGAGTGGTACCAGACTATTACTGAGTGGTATCGGACCATTACTGAGTGGCATCAGACCATTACTGAGTGGTACCAGACTATTACTGAGTGGTATCAGACCATTACTAAGTGGTACCAGACCATTACTGAATACTGAGTGGTACCATTACTGAGTCTTACATGCACCAGACCATTACTGAGTGGTAAAACACACTTAATGAGTGGTATCGGACCATTACTGAGTGGTACCAGACCATTACTTAGTGATACCAGACCATTACTGAGTGGTATCAGTCAATTATTGAGTAGTATTAAACTATTTCTGAGTGGTTACTGAGTGGTATCAGACCATTACTGAGTCTTACATGTACATATGTACCAGACCATTACTGAGTAGTACCAGAGTTAATATGACCATTACTGAGTGGTACCTGACCATAACTAAGTGGTACCGGACTCATTAGTTCAAGACCATTACTTAGAGGTACCAGAAGTGAACAGACTATTACTGAGAGGTACCAGACCATCAATGAGTTGTACCAGCCCATAAGTGAGAGGTTCCTAATCATTACTGAGAAGTTAACTGACCATGCACTCACTGCATTGACCCCATTGGCAGACATTTACATGTACCGTTGCATGGAAATCAAAGTAATTTGAGGCCTGACTGATATTTGCACGCTCAGCAGATTGTACTTTAAGTTTAATCAGCTTAATGAAACTGACTAAAAAGTGACAGAAAGCTAATATCAATAATTATGAGCTTTTTGTGGCTGTAAGTATTCTTTGAAGACTGAAAATGTGAGTAAAGGTCAGAGATAAACCAAACAGGTCTGACAATTCTGCACACTGATTACACCAACATATCTGGGACAAATATCTGAAGAAAAATCTGTTTGTTTGAGATTTGGGTGTCCAGTGGGACCTGGCTTGCACTATAACAAAAATTAACAGACCTTCCTAGCAAACTGACAAGGATTTGTTATCAATATAATCCTCTTTGATTGAAATACTGTGAAACATGTACATGTACATTAGGAATTATATCATACACAACCATGAGAAAACACTTCATGCACACATGTTTAGGCTAAATGTAAAGTATGCTAAAGGGTAAATATCATCCCATCATCTTCAACTATTCTTTAAAAGAAAAGGCATTATTTGTTATGATACCTAAGAAGGTAATGTTGATATATACTTTTTCCAAGAATCGAAAGTAAAAGATACAGTCAAGACTTATTATAATATACCCAGTGTCATAAGTACCTGGTACATGTACCAACAAGTGTTAGACCGTGTCAGTGCCTTGCATTAGCCTTGATTGATGGTCTATTTCTCATACAAGTATTGCAAGTATTTCCAAAGGCATTACCCTCATGGCAAGTCTCAGGACCATGGCTTTTGAAGTGTGGAAGTCTTTTCAATAATGAAGCTTTGAAATAACTTAGTCCATCAGCGTTGTTTTATCCCCCACTAAATATTACACAGACTCTCAACTTATCAGCACACCAACCTATAAGGTGCAATGAACTTCCAAACCCTTGCTTCACTGACAATGTGATGATTTATGTATATGACAGCACCTGCTCTTATGTCATATGTATTGGCAAACAGATTGATATATTTGCAGTGGGATGAAGCAAATGCTTGCACTCATTTGTTCCATCACTCTCCCTTTTAGACCGGATATAATTGGGAGCAGATATCATTCTGGAGCTATTTGTTCTTCATTGTTGATTAAATTGTCCTTTTTATCTTGTCAATTTTATTGGCTTCAGACAAGTCCGACAGCAGAAATCAGCTTGGCTGCCTGAATCTCTTTGATGGCTTGTCAACATGCATGGAATTGACTGTCTAGGCCAATTAAGCCATTGTTCCTTACAGTGTTACAGATGGTACGGTTATCAATGAGTTATTTTCCCACTTTTCTGATATCAGGTAAAATACAGAAGACACATGTGCTACTGAAAAAAAATTAAGAAAGAAATACCCACACCAAATTGTAAATAAAAGAAAAGAAGATAGACATAAGGCAATCTTTTATTTAATTTTGCTACCTATTCAAATGAGATAAATGAAGCATTTTTATTGAGCCTGATTTTATGAAAAGGTCATTGTACATGTTTCTGGTCAATGAGCTTACATTTTATGCTTACATGATTGACTGTGTGAATGATAATCATGAGATTAATGCTAGGGCAATGTGCAGTGGAGGGCAACTGCACATGCATGTATTGTGCAAAATGGTTGCTGTGGTCAATGTTTTACTTCTACCATGCTTCTACACATCACTTATCATGGCATATCCTAGCAGTGTATCTGCTACCTACATATACCCCGGTACCATACATACATGTTGTACATGTGGCTTTTGACAGACGTCCTTCCAAATATTATGTTACACACAACCGCCATCCCTTTTTTCTGCATTTTACTGCTATTTGTTACATCATATTGTGCTATTTGCTATTTAAACATCGGCATAACTTAAGTGGGTTTTTTTTGCCATCACTTTTATACTTGTAAAAGCGATCAGTCCCTAAAACATTACAACTACATGTATACCAGCAAAAAAAAATTAAAAGGATGCTTGATATTGCACTGGGTATTTTCACGTGAAAAGCTCCAGTTAAATCAACAACACCTGGTGCCTAAGATTGCAGATGAGCTCTAGTGTTCATGTGAAAAGGGCTATGTGATAAAAGGCCAAAGGTTAAAGGACATAAGATTAACTACGTTGCAACTACTGTTGCAACTACTGTTGCAAGACGATTAGAAGCTCATTTTAGAAATTGACCGGGGCCAGGTGGACATGAAGTTGAAGAGACAGGTATTATTTGAATGAAAACTGCCAGTGTTTTGTCAAAAGCTGACATGGCTAAATGGTAGTATGCACCAAAACACAATCTGCCTGAACACAATCCACTCAAAGTACTTCTTATTCCCTCTGTGAATTGATTCTCATGGATGACCATTGCAGGTCAACTTTCCAGTTATGTTTGATGTGATAAACACTGAATGCTCAGCTTGGCGGTCAAGTTGTTAAGACGTCTGCACTGGAAGGTGGGACTTGTGGGATCGAATCCCGTCCGAGCTGCCTGAATTTTTTTCATCAGGCATTGGGCAAAGCACTGAGCATTCAGTGTTTATCGCATCGAGCAGGGCAAAACCTCATTGAATTAGGGAAACATTACATGAGAAACAACCAACAGTCATTATTAAACTTTGGAAGGGACCCCCAAAACAGCACTGAAGAGCTTAACACAGCTACAAAGCAAAACAAGCATTTGAGAAAGCTATTCCAAAAGTGTCCCTCTGTTGCTATCAGGAATGAAGAATAATAAGTGATGGAGGGATGGAGGGATGGAGGGATGGAGGGATGGAGGGATGGAGGGATGGAGGGATGGAGGGATGGAGGGATGGAGGGATGGAGGGATGGAGGGATGGAGGGATGGAGGGATGGAGGGATGGAGGGATGGAGGGATGGAATACCGTAGCTGGTTACCTGTAAGCTCTGCTCAGTATTGCTACGAACTGCTAGCCCTCCGGTGATACGCCTCAACTCAATAGTCTCCCTCTCCAACTTCTTGCACTGCCATTACAAAAGCAAAATAATTATGAAGAAATAGAAAAAAATATATTAAAAATAGTCCTTCAAAATAAGGATATAAAACAACATGGATATAGTGCTTAATCACAATCACACAATGTAGATGTCTTAGAAAGAAATGCATTTCAAATCAACCAAATAAAGGAAAAATTTACTGGGAAGTTTTTGAAAAAAGAAGAAGACAAATTGGGACTGGAACCTGAGACCTCTAGTTTTGCATAGCAGCAATCTTTACCATCTGAGCCATCCAGCCCTTAGATGGTGGCCTTCCAATACAGTCAACTAGTCTTTAAAATATATAGAGGACCTGAGGTTTTGATCCTCGCGGTACCTTTCTCAAAGGCAGTATGACAAATTAAGAAATACTCTTAAGTTTGTAGTCAAAAATACTGGGGAAACCACATTGAGTGCACAACTAGATGTGCTTTCAACTGGACTCATCAATACGACTAATACAAGAAAGCATTTTCATAAGGATAAAACCCCAAATCCCAGAAGTTAGTGGAAAATTCAAGTTTTTCATATTATAATTGGACTGACAGAATTGCTTTTTATACAAGCTTTATCTTCAATTGATAAAACCATGCACTATATGGACCATATTAGTAATCACAACACTTCTCTCATATAAAAAGACGACTAAGCTTTTAATTCACTTTCGTTGTTATGTTAATTATTCTTACAAAATTATTTGCCCAAAACAGGAAATGGAAATGCATTCAGTTGCAAGCCATCAACCTAATGACAACCCTTTGCATGTGGCAATATTTGACAAATCTTCAAATTTCATGTTGAATTCTCTCAAATTAAGTTATGTTTTATGGGGAATAAGGGAAGCTTCCATTTGTTTTTTCCCCTGATGCTGCCAAATTGTCGGCCATTATTTATGCACATTTGCATAGCCCAGTTTTACTGGAGCAATGTCAGAAACATGTCTAGTAACTGGACTTGTTGGTGACTGTATACTCCACTGGTAGGCTGTCTGGACTGCCAACCATGTCACATGATCCAGGATAGGTACAGGCATATTTACAGAATAGAATCCTGTGCATAGACAATGCTTTGACTATCTGATGACGGAAAGGCACCAGACTACATCCGACTTACGGCTACCCCCCCAACCCATAAACACAGGCAACATGGAATGGGCCTGCTGATGGCAATTAAAGAAATTTATCAAAGTTTTCCGGTTGTGTCACAGTCGGCAAGATTTCAATTAATCCAGCCAATTTTGCACAAGGATACAGTTTCCCTCCAAAGGCAAAACAAAACAAAACAAAAACATCTCAGTGATGAGTTTGAGTTTGCCTAAATGTGTACGTGCATGTGTAGGGACTGCGCACAAACCTTCTTTATTTGATATAATTATTCAGGCCTTGGTCAGTAATCAAGGCATTTTGACCCATAAAGAATTGGGGAAGGAGGGAGGGAGGGAGGGAGGGAGGGAGGGGGAGATTAAATATTGACACAGGGTAGCATCTGCAGCAGGGTTGGACAATGGATGGGAGTGAATGGCAGCAATGCATTATGAATTCACTTCACAGGTGTGGCTCCCTAGCAGATACACAGATGCTGCACGCAGGCATCCACTGCCTCACACATGTGCACTGTGTAAGCTGGGAGTTGCAAAGCAACAGAGGGCGCCAGACAGAGCTATCGGTCTACAGGTCGCTCCAACCAATTAGGGCCATACTGGTGCAGTAAAAAAAAACACTGATGTACATGTACAACGGCTAGGATAAGGATATCCAAATGAATCATTGCTGTTGGGAAAATAAAAATCAATCATCCCATCACAAGTTGTATACTGTGTAGATTGGAATAGGAATTATCAATGAGTAAATATTGTCTTGTTATTGTCTTGTTATATCAATATTTTGTTTTCATCCCCAACAAATTACTACTAAAAAAAATTACAAGTATCCTGAGCTGAAGAAAAGAAACTACTCTATTTGATTTTATACAAAGCGGATTGATACCACCATGGGATGGATTTAGGTACATGTAATGCATGACTGGGAAGTGGAAATCTGTTTTCAGTAAAATTTCACAAAAAATTGTATCTCTAAGCCCCACCTTGAACCAGTAATCAGGAACATTATCCATCCAGACGGCTTTAAATATTGCCAAAGGAAAACAATAACTACATCACATACAGTCTGCACGTCTCACATAATGAAAATAGAAACAAATGATAAATCAGTGATATACATGTACAATGTACATCATAGAGTGCAAAGGTAATTTGAAAAGAACAAAATATGATCGGAGGATAATATTTGTACTGGGAACTCAGAATAATACATGACTCAAATAAAAACACTTGGTATACAGTATGTATACTTAACAAAGGTTTCCTGGAACAAAAACAGGAAAGCAAAACAGAATGCTACTAGTACCCACAAATGAAACCGGTAGGCATTAACCCAAGTGACTACCACCAGACTGAGTGGTCTACATGCTCTTTCAGATGAACATCTTTTCAACTGATTAAGCTGACTTAGTTCGCTCAGAAATTGGCAGTTGATGGGTCAAGCCAGCTCATTCAACAACAACAAAACCCACAAACAAATGCATCTGTTGAATGCAGACTCTTGCCTGTCAATCATGCCTTCCTTTGTGGGATGTTATTTTCCCACAAAATAAATATTTACGTGTAGGTAGTATTAACTGGTTACCATGGGAAGCATACAATTACCAAACAAAACAAAGGAAAATGCAACTGTCTTTCATCAGACATCTGCAAAATAAAGCCTCTTCTATATGGTTGATTCCTACAAGTGGGAACAATGATATCTATATATTTGTTTTCCCTACAAGCATGTTTTCAGGGTTTTTGTAATCACAGGGGATTGTGCACACATAGACTACTACAGTTTCATAGCATTCACTGGTAAACGTGTGAAATATTTGATGAGACCACTTGTAATTGCTGTCTCTAGAGATAGAATTCAAATGAATTTTATGTTGGCATGTACAAGTACAATTTGTAGATTTTGTTGATTACAATGTAAATCAAGAACAGGAATCTACATGTGCACATACACGTAATAATACCTTGGCATTTCTTGGGAAAAAACAACAACATTATTTCATCAAGATAGGCCTACATTGTATGTTATAGGCCAATGAATGACTGCTTTGACCATGCACATGTATGTACATGTAGCCCTGCAAGACCATTATTCAAGATAGTCGGTATGGCTATTATCATAATGGATTCCAAATACCTAGTTTAGAGATGGCTCTGCCATTTTCATTTCGGTGCTAAAATTTACACATAATATTGATTGACCAAACGCAGGCCATGTGTGCCTGTAAGGGTAAGGTTAATGAATAACTTGTGGACGGGAAGGGGCGGTGTGTTACTTGCTGGACTGTCACAAGAGGGCGCTATATTAGCATCAACCCTTTTTTTATAACTAGCCAAAAGATACAAGTACTGGTTTATGTTTCTTAACTGTTTAGTTAAAGCTTCTTCTTCGAACCAAAGTCAAATGTCTCTGCTTTCATGTACTGGGAACTGGACGTAAGATGGGCCAGTAGCCTGGGCCAAGGTTTGGAAAAAGGGCAGCACCACATTTACTACCTCTTATTTGTCCATGGGTAACGGCCATTGACAGTGCTCATGACACAACCTGTTGTTAAACATTTCTGGACTGTGTATTTCTTCATGCTTGTCATTGCATAATATGTACTCTAAAAGCCCTTTTTGAGTAAACAGCGTCAAAGTATTGTCAAAGTTCATGTCAAAATCAATCTAATTTTGGGGGCATTTTCGGAAAGCTTATGTATTAGAGAATCATCTGTCCGAAGGAATTTTTCAACAAAGGTCTGTAAATATTGAACATTTGGGGAACATCCTCAGGACATCACTAGAGCACTCTCTAGTCTTGACAGATGTAACGCTGGAGCTGTAGAAACCCTCAAAAGACCCTTACAGCAAGGAGGCTTATCCCAGCAAATCCCCTGCTAGTTTGCTACCCAAAGTGATTAATGGAAGGGAGTGCACCAACTGTTCAATGGCAGATTTGGAACTGGCTGGGGCCAGATAACCATATGTGTAATATGGCTGGATGCTACTGCTGTGTGCTGCTATTTGCTTTACTGTCAGTCTGTCTTGATTAAGGTGCATACAGTACATGTGTGTACCATGACTAGACTGGCATCAATACCGGGTTAAAATTCAAAGAAGAATTCCCAAATCACCATACATGGCTTATTACACAACCTCTATGATAAGGATGAGTAAGGGTAAGCAATAAGTGACATTTTCTGTAATACGCATCTTTCTGATTTAGGCTTGGGAAATTGGGAAATTTGACGAATTGCAATGGCCTTTGAAACATTTACTAATTCAAAAATTAGGAGGGCCTGACGTTTCGATCCAAGGTCCTGTTTGGATCGAAACGTCAGGCCCTGCTAATTTTTGATATTTGCATTTTGGTCATCTCAATCAGTAAACAATTTGCATCATTTTTGCAAATGATTAAGGTATTCAAAATAAGGCTTTGAATGGTTCCCTCATATTTTGATGATGCACAATTTAAAACATGCAATAATTGAATTGTATTTTCTTGAATATTTACACTATGGTACCTAAACCTTCAAAGTACCACAACTGGTATTGTTTTCCAAAGAAATATGACTAATAGTACTTATGGAGTTATGGTACATGTACTACTAATGAGACATCAGTGTGATGTATAGTCATGGTACTGGTGACTGTGAGTACTACTTCCAGCCTTGATCACTGAGGAGCATAAAGTAATCTTACAATGACTGGTCAATCTTCATGATTGATATTGAGTACAGGATCTAATGAACTCACATTGGACTGAGAAAAGTTGTATGTAGACAATGCGTGGACGGAAACTTGTCAGTCATCCCCAATGAAAACTACTCTTACATAATTGTTGCAAGGTTGTTGCTGTGGCACATGGGTGTATGAAGACAATCATCAAGCACCTCTGTATTTCAATACTCAGGCATGCAACTCTTGAATTGTAAAAGAAAAGAGGAAAATGTCCAAATGAAACTGCGAGCGCAAAGCACGAAGCCCTTACAGCGTGTGGTTTGGATTCTAGATGCTCTGTGGTGCATTCTGAGCAGTTTTGGACCACTTATGACTTTAAGCTGAGTAACAGATTTTAACCTTTTTCAAGGCATACACCCAGAAATTTAATTTTTGTTTACACAAAATGAAAAGTAAACATCAAAGTTTTTAACCTGATCTCAGCATGTGTTTGAAATAATAGTTAGGGGAGAAGAAATATCCTTTTTTTTTTTTTACGGATTTTATTTTTGTTACAGCTGAATTTTAAAAAAAACAACGGAAATCCGCGGATCCACGGAAAAGTTGCATGCCTGAATACTAAGTGGAAAGTCTGTGGTGAAACAATGTAAAGTCATCTCTTTTGAAGTGTGGCCCTTAGACGAGCCACACTTCATCTCAAGAGATGACTTGCATGGTGTCACAAACTCACAACAGACTTTCCACTTTGTACTTCCACCATGGAAACCTTTAAATCTTATCTAATTTCAATACACTGATAATATGTTGTTGTTTTTCTTTGGCCTCGGGGGAGAAGATTTATAACTTCTTTTGGAAATTATGGGCACTGTGGCATGTCAAAATCCAAACCTTAATTGCCCGAATCAGGAATCGTGTCTTTCAATGCTGCAGTGCTGCAGTTTCACGTGATTATTGTTTCATCACACCGATATTACTCAATGAGACGGTGTGCACGGTCACAAATCCCCATTGTGGTTTCCTTTCCTTCAGTAAGTCCGACCATTGTTGGACAAGTGACTGCAGCACCACGCCACCAAAGGAATAGACAGACAATGGGGTGTTCAGTGGATAATGAGTGCAAGGAAGATTTACCCCATATCGTTTAATGCCGAACAGTAGGGACGTAACTGAAATCCAAAGAAAATTTGGAAGTAATATTGGGGCGCCCTCTCTCATCTGACTCAAGAACAGCACAACGAAATGTCTTTTGGAACAATTTGTGTGAGTGACGGACTTACGTGCTCATATGGTTCTTCTCATTGAAGTTTCATCGTGTCTAGAGTAAGATCGCCAGATATAGTTTCAATCTGAAGTTATTTCTTTAATTCACCAGCATTTGTATACCAAAAAAATCTACATCGTGTTGGCATGAGTCTGCACGTACATTACACAATTGCAATATGCATGGAAACATGTTCATGTACAACTATCGGCTTCGCACAACTAATGGGAATAACTGCACTCCAGTTATAACAAGGTTCTGGGGCAGATTTCATAAAGCTCTGCGACGCATCGTAACTCGGTTTGCAACGCGTAACACGTCGCAACTTTACAACGCGTCACAAATCCATTTCATAAAACTTGCGACGCGTTGAATGCGTTGCAAGTTCCTTGACAACGGTGTGAAGCTTTAATGAATAATAACAATAACATTGAATTTAATAACATTGAATAATGAATGACCACTATACTGAACAAGTTTCATGGATCCCAGGATGTTCCACTGTATTGTCAAACACTGGGATAAAACTATCAAGCCAACTTCTCACTAACTACAATAACCAGAAATGGGTCTGATGCTTTGATCCTAGCAGCAACTCTTCCAAAGGCAGAATCAAACTGCCTTTGACATTTGTTCAGGAGGAAATGGAGGTAGAAAACCCACAACACTCACTGTTGATAAACACTGTTGATGCTGTGTTTTCTGCATTTAGTGTCTAGTCATTAGTTGCCATGTTGAATTAGTACACGAGTCCTCTGCTGATAACCGAGTCATGCTGTATCCTGACAGCTACCAGAATGGCGTTAGACTCACCTTAGCCAAAGCCGCTTCCTTCTCCTGTATGATGGTCCTCATCTCCTCAGCCACAATGCGTCCCTTACTGGACTTGACCATGCTGATCTGACCCAGGATGGACTTGCCATACAGGGCAATCTCAGGGCCAGTGTCTGATGCACTCAGCTTGGCTAGCAGGTCATTCATGCTCTGTTAGGGGATTGGTTGGAATAGAGGATTGATCAATGAGGAACTAGGACTATAGCCCCCCCCCCCCCACAAATAGCTGTGCTATTATATAGCATCTGAAAATAGCGTAGGAAGGTAGGATATGTTTTATGCTGAGTAATCTAAGTGTTATATATCTATACTGGAGCCAACATAAACATGATTTACATGTATGCAGGGTTGGTTGATTTAAATCAAATTGATTAAATCACTTGACGTGCCATCAAAATGTGGGCCATCACTTTAATCTCCCTAATCATTCCATTCTTGCCTTGTCTGTACAGGGCATAGAGTCTGTAGGCCATCTGAAAGATGCTGTCCGACTCAGCAGGGAAAAACTGTGGATAAAGCGTCTCCGCACTATACAACCTCATGGAATTAATATTCAGGAAGGGAATGACTAATCCTCACTTTATCAATCCATGTTTTCTTTAATCTCTCCTGTCAATTTCCCATTGGATCTCCCACCTCCCTCCCGTCCCTTTGATCCTCCCCACCCATTTTGTTTTGCCTTTGATCTCCCCGCCCTCAGTGTACATCTGCATCCCACTCCCTTCCCTTTTGTCCTTCCTCTGTCATGTGTGTCAGGGCTTTCCTTCCCCTGACTGTCTGTGAATGTCCTTGTCACTTAACTTTGCCTTTGAGAAAGGTCCTGCTAGGACTGAAACGTCAGGCCTTCTAATATTTGAGATTCATGAATTGCAGGTCATCTCAGTCAGGTTTGCTGACAGTAATGACCCAAAACAGACTAATTTCAAAGTCAAAGGAGCTGACATTTCAATTCTTGCGGGACCTTTTTCAAGGCAGGGCTGCAAAGAAATGCTGGGCTTTAGTTTGTCTGATAATTGGTGGGATTAATGGTGTTTTCCATAAAGTTGCGATTTTTTTTTTCAACATCTCCCATGTGGTAGTTTACAAGGATCAATCACGGAGCGATTTGAGAATGGCCCCAATTTAGAGAATGAAATTAAAAGGGACTACTGGATAATTTAAATACTAACCCTAGAAAGATAGGCATAAAAACAAAACAACTACGAATAACATGGTCAAAGGTCCCTTTACTTTGCTACAGCCAAAACGAATCCTTCATTTATGTTGTCAAGATAGCACTGCTGGTATATGGCTATGATGTCATACAATTTGAAGAATGAATCAGTGAATGATAGAGAAGCAGATTTGACACCCATTCCACTATACCATGTCAGTTGGGTCAAAGTCATCGTCCACATCTGTGCCTGAGTCAAAATCATCTTTGTTGTCCAGACGACGGAGTCTAGCAATGGACTCATCCCGTTCCTCGTTGGCCAGTCTCAGCCGGGCCATGATGGCAGCATCTCGCTCCTTCTGGGCAGCATACACCTCCTCCACAACAGCTGGACAAAGTGGCCATAAGACGAGAGTAGGAAGAGTGAAGGAAAGCAAATGGTTACATGCATGCAAACTTATAATGGAACAGGGCACAGTTTGGCAGAGGTGGTTTTTATTTCAGGATGGGTTGGGTATTCGTTCGCTGTAAGTGCAGTGTGCACATGGCGTTTCTCTGAGGCCGTACAGCGCGGTTTGGTAACCAAACGTGCTGCACGGTCAAAGAGGCACTTGGCCACTCCATGCTTCACAGATTCAGGGTGGTGGGAGTCGTAAGCCAGGACGGCGTCTCCGGACAGTTGAGGAGAATCCTCGAGGGACACGGTATCCGTACCGTGTTTCGTTCCTCCACTACCTTGAGGAACCAACTCGTCCACCCCAAGGACCCTGTCCCCCCGGGAAGATGCGGAGGTATCCCCTACGAGATTCCGTGTGGCGAGTGCAACCAGGTCTACATCGGCGAAACCGGCAGGCCCATCGGTGAGAGAATCAAGGAGCATCAAATTGGGACGATGTGCGGTGTATTGACCGTGAGCAGCACTGGTACACCAGGCGTGTCAAGGAGGCCATCCACATCCGACTTCGCCGAAACAACATCAACCGAGACAGCGGCATTGACATCCCCGGTTTCTGGCTCCCCACCATCAGACGCCACGACCACCGACCCACCACGGACGGAGCCGCTAGTGGACACCAGAATCGCGCGCCAAACCGCACAATCACTACTACAACGTCTGCAAACCGGTACAGAGGAACCGACAAAGCGGACATAAACAGACGCTGCAGCGCTTATTCTTCAGTTGCCTGATGAAGGTTAGCAGTTGGCAACCGAAACGTCGCCACCAGCAACGACACATCACGTGACTTTGATCACCCTTTCCACTTATCTACACCACCGCGATGAACAACCAATTTCTATTGAAGCAACTAAAACACTTTTAAGAAATCTTAAATCTGGCCAGAATTGTTTTTATGAGTTGTTTATGTTTAAATATTTCTACAAAAAATAAAAAATATACCTCCAAACCACACAAATGTCTGATTTTCTTTTTGCCATTTTCAACCCTGAGCGCAAAACAATTTTTGGTCATAACTCAATCTACATGAAAGTGCATAATGCATGATGAGTCTTGCATCGTACTCGATGTCAACAAGCACAAAATGAACCTAATTCCTCTGCGGTTTTTCATCTTTTGGAAACGCACCCACCAACAACACAATTCAAGGGCATCGCATTGGATTTAGGGTATCCCGAAAAATGTTGACAAAAGGTCACCAAAATACACACTTGTCCTTTAAAGATGCTGATTGTTTGATGGTCTATGACTCTAACTATTCTTTATGAGTCAGACTTTACTTGGTCACCTTCCCCCTCCAACTTATACTTGTCTTTCACTGTCATTTGTACTATGATATATGCACTGACTTTTACTTACTGCATTGTTGTCACAACTTGTCCAAATGCATGCATGTCTTAACTACTTAGACCAGATCATGTTTTGGTGTTCATGACTCTTCTCTGGCAATTGCCATTTTCATAACAAATTTGAAACTGAAACTTAATTTAGATCCTATTAGACTAAACTATTTCAGGTGAGTTGAAGCTAGCACAATTCTTGTGTTGGTTCAACCAATGCATGGTACAGTGTTGCTTGTCAAAGCACATATTTCAGGCTCCTTTCTCACATGTGTACTGCACGACAGTTGACTGGGGACTAATCTAAACTCCATGGCTTAAATCTTTGGGGTGGTCAACCTCAGTCCAGTGGTAAAGGTGTAGTGGAGGGAGTGGGTTGATTTCCAAACTCTGCCCAGTGGACAAGGAGCATGGGTCCTAGCCTTGCTGTGTATCATTCCTAATGTAGAGTCTGAACATGACTTTAATACTAAGGCAGATGATAGTGGACCCGTCCCCTGTGGCAGCCTGCTATTTGCTGTTTGCAAAGAAGCTATGGACCACTTGAGCAGGTCTGTGGACCAATCAAGCATGGCCCGTTTCTGTGCTACCTCCTGTGGCAGTGCACTATATCCTGATTTTCTGGGGATAGCAGCATTATTTAAGGGTTAAGGAAAATACCTTAACTTTGAACAACCTGAAATTCCTTAACAATTCTGAGAATTCCATTCCGGATAAATCTTTGAATGTTTTCCTGACTAAGATGGTTCAATGGGTTCATTGTGCCACAAAATAAACAATCTTGACAGAGTGCTCTTTGCTTTTCCCTCTAAGCAGACAACAGCAATGCCAATTTTTATGACATATAGTTACCACATACACCTCCTAAGACCATTGCATAACTTCTGGCATAATTTCTGGTGTAGTTCTCAGACTAAAGCCGCATCTAGATGTTTCACAAAATGCTCCTCAACTTTATGCGGAACTTAACCATGTCAACAAGACCAGGAATGCTTTCAAAATGATGAACAACACATTGATGTCCTTACCATACAGCATTCAGATCAACCTCTGGCTGTGCCTGAACTGTGTGATATCCATCCGACTGAACGGCTCAGAGCACTGGAGACTGACCGAGTGACATCAAAAAGCTCTCAACCTTCCACACACAAAACCTCATGATGAACACTCTAAATATTCTGGCCTGGCTAAAACCATCTTCAATCAGGAACTATTAACTCGATGCAATCAAGATGCATGCACACTGTGGTCACGAGAAGGCATTGGAAGTGGATTGAACATGTACTTGAGACAGACCGAGTGACATCATCAAGCTCTCAACCTTCCACATCCACATCCAAAACCTCATGATGAACACTCCTGGCAGTGAGAAGACATTGTACTTGGGAGAGAACAGGAAAACATATCTCACACCACGCTCCACTGGATTGCTGAAGGGAGAGGCAAGCGAGGGTAACCAAGAAACACCCAGCACAGGACAGTGGAGGCTGAGCTCAAGACCATGAACCACTCCTGGGAACCATACAGGAACTAGCCCCAAACAGACATGAGTGGCCATCCTGACTTGCTGCCTTACATGCCAGCAGGCATAATGGGTCTTAGTAAGAGCAGTTACTGCATATCTTTTGCTATGAATTATAAAGTTACACAGGGTTTTAAAAAGGCATGATTGTTTTGGCCAATGCTAGCTCGCATTGTCCAAATGCCTTCAGTAGGATAGACTTCTGCAGGCCCACACTGATGAACTATTGTCTAATCCCACCTACCTGCAGCCCTGGCTGCTACACGTGCCTCCAGTGTTGCCTCTGTCAGGCTCTGGGACAGTCTGAGTGACTCGATCTCCTGCTCTGTCTCGAGAAGCTTTTCCTGTAACTGCAAACCAATGAGGGAAGGTACTCTGAGGAAACACTTGTCTTGATAAGGTTTTCAGTGAGTACTCAATGGGTTAGAAATGAATGTATTTAAATAGAGAATGTCTACTATCAGTATGTAATGCATTGATTCAACTTTAATCTCATAGTATTGTTTTGTTTGACTACCCGAATGACAAAAGGGGATAAAAAGATAAGTTGTTCAGTGACTTAAGATGTCGGTTGGAAGGTAGCAATATTTCAGCTGAGGACTGCCGGCATTTGTCAAGCTGTCAAAGAGACACTTGCGTAATCTCAAAGGCCAGCAGTCTGCAGCTGAAATGTTTCTACTTTTAAGCCGACTTCTTCTTATCACTTTGTATTTTTTCACAATAAATCTCTTTTCTAACAAAGAGGCTGTTTAACCACTTCGCGCCGGGACCTCCGAATCCGGAGCTCCATTGGCTTGACTATGCAATGGGGCCCTCCGATTCCGGGCACCACTATTGTCCACATTCAAAACAAAGACTCTTTTCAGCTTAGAATAAAGCAATACGAATCAGTACAAAGACCCTTTTTGACGCAAGTTGCCACATGAATTGCAAGATTAGCAGCAGTAATTGTGCAATTGTGGGACTTTTACTTAGGATCGAGGGATACTGCGCTGCAGCTGAAGCACGCAGGGGACATTGTCTTTGCATGCCACACAGCCCAACGGTCGTCGGTCTGGCATTGGAATTCCCCCCACATTCTTTACCGTAATCTGTACGCTCAGTTGTGGCCGACCAACTTGAAAATTTGACTGCCTGGAGTGGGGGCTGGAGTCTGTGGTCAGGGATTGAGAGCACCGTACATGCACACTCAAGTCCGTTACTGTCCATTGACGATGCACAATGGGCCCTTTTTCGAACGGATAATCTCTTCACAAAAGCCACAACGACGTCCGAATTGTGCCAGGTTTTACTCTCTTGTACCCATAGCGTACCCTTATCGATTTATTTCACAGAAATATATTGTTCCGATTGTTTTAGCGAGATTTGAAAATGATGCATTGTTCAAAAACATACGGGGTATGGCGGTCATCGGCGCTGAAAACATCCCCCGGTGCAAAGTGGTTAACGATCCCCCTCAAACTCTCAAAGTTTTTCATGAGATAAACTGAGCAAGACTCATTGTATACTCTACCTCCTTATTGACATCTCTGGTTGAGCCCAGCTCTGATAGCAACAAGGGCACGCCATCTTCCAAATCTGTCTTAGCACTGGTTCCCCTGTCCACAACAATCCTTATAGGTGTGCTGGTACTCTGTGGCTCCATCTGGGTGGCCATGGTTGTGGCAGTTGGCTTCACTGTGTCTAACGCATGAACAACAAAATTGCCAAAGAACCTTTGGTTGTAAGGTCAAGGTTTCAAAATGACATTAGGAGTAAAAAGTAATACAGTTGCTGAGCATTTCTGCCTGCTCAATGAATCTACATATCAAGATCAGATCTATGAAAGTAATACATAACCTGCTTAATGAGCAGGCAAATCTCAAAATTTGAAGGACCTGAAGATCCCATCCTAGCAAAAGCTTTCTTAAAGGCAGATTGATGTGTCAATTTATCATGCAACCTATTCTGGTATGAATTAGTATAATTATTGTTGGCCATGAGCTCAGTGATCCATGATCAGGCTCAACTTGTGTGCTGTATGTGTTTCACATCACAACACCTGATATTATCAAAATCATAGAAAAAAACTAATTATACAGCAAGGGGATGTTCATTACAAGCAATCTTCCGCCTAAGATATAAATAGAGTCATATGCAAAGATGCTTACTGATGAAGAAATATTAAAAATTAGGCGGACTTCAAGCCTAGCAGGACCTTAGGCTGACACTGCCATTGAGAAAGATCCTGCTGGGATAGAAACATCCGACCCTCCTTATTTTGGATAAGATATAAATGCAATCAAAGAAAGGAAAAACTGACAGGGAACTTTTGAACAATTTTGAAAAAGGCAAAGAAAATTTGACTGGACTGGGAATGAACCAGAGACCATTGGTTGTGTGTACCAGTGCTCTTACCATCTGAGCCATCCAGCCCTTAGATGGTGACCTTCTCAAATAATCAATTATCTTTTCTTTCCCTATTCCCTAAAGTTCATTTCTTGGATATACTAGATTTAATACCTTTGATGCCTGAGGGTATTGCTTTACTGTCAACATCCAGACATTCTGTCAGGTCTGACAGGGCAGCCTTAATATCACTATGCCTTTGGACAGGTGGTGGCCCATTGGCTAGGGTGGCTTCACTGCGGGCTAGCTGGACAGCATTTGGACCCATGCCAGGCCAGTGGGGCTGGTTAGTGGGAGGCTGGCTGTGGGGAGGGATCCAGGGACCCACTGGGACTGGCATTGGGTATGCCATGGCTGGGTTGTACCAGGAACCATGGGCAGGGGGCATGGTGAAGTTCAAATGCTGGTCAGGACGACTGTCTGGGTAGTAGTCATCGTGGGCTGTATGCAATAAACAACAGCATGGAGCATGAACAAAAACAAGAATGATTCTTACTTTAATTTTTTTTGGGGGGACAGTTTGTGTTGAACCCTTGCAAGTCGTCTCTTCCAAGAAGGCTAAGCTCTGAAAAGAGCCAATAACTCTTTTCAGAGCCATGGTTCTTGGTGACAGAGATGACTTACATGGTGTCAACACATACTACCCACATTGTGTTTCCAACTTGCAAACCTTCAAGTCTTATTGGTGTTCGATATTGCACTTACAGGACCAATTTCATGATGCAGTGTATGAATCATCCACCTGCCATCTCATTTTGATCCTACCTAAATCAAGGTTTTTAAAAGCAGACAAAAAAATGGCAATTCACGAACTTAGTCCACCCCCTTTTGTAAGAGTGCAGCATCAAAATATGGAATATGACTGGAACATCAAGTTAATGGTGGTGTGTCTTGAATTGGACCTTAAAATGCAGTGATTAGCAATAGGACTGCATAATACCTCTGAACCTCGTACTACAGTAAGTGCAATCACAATTAGTCTCACCAAGAAGCTGATGAGAACATGGCTGTGGAGATATTTCCATCCTAATAAAACCTCCTCCTCCTCAATTTGTGCAATTACCAGACAACGTACATTTACCTCTTCGTCTCCTGGATCTTCTGGAAGGATGCTCCTGTCTTGTTGGGATCTTCTCATTCTCTTCTGCTTCCATGTCAGACTCTGAGGCCAGACTCCTGTCATCCCTGGGCCTGTCAGTCTGGTCCAGCCCCTTGCTGTCCCTGGGTGATCGCTCAGAAGGATTCCTCTCTATGTCTTTGTCCTTGGGGTGTGGTTTACCACCTGAAGAGAAAGGTTTCAAATAACAATTGATTTATACAAACCAAAACACCACAATATCTAGGACTTAAAGTGGAATGAAACCCAGAGAAAAATGTTGGCATATCTGATTGGGTGTTAAAAACAACCTACAATTACCTATGTGCTACTCACCTACAAGTTTCATAAAGAGGGAAAAATCATGTAGTAGGGGTACATCCGTCCGGGCCCATGCGGGAGTTTTCCGTTTGCGGGCCATTCGAAAAGATGGCGGTTTGCGGGGACGTGAATTTGACCACTGAATTCCATGATTTTTCCCTCTTTATGAAACTCGTAGGTAAGTAGCACATATGTAATTGTAGGTTGTTTTTAACACCCAATCAGATATTAAAGCCAACATTTTTCTCTGGGTTTCATTCCCCTTTAAGGCTGGGTCACATTGCCTGTTCACAGGCAAAAACGAATGCTAGCGATATCATATGGCATATTGTTCCGATGAAAAGTCTGTCATATGTGGCAATTAGCAACAAACATTCCCCACTTAGCAATTTTTCAAAAAGGGGCCTCCACTGCAGGTATGTACAATTACCAATACACGGTATAGCTTTTGAATACAGCACAATGAATATTCAGAGGATCCAACTAAAACAATGGTCTTGTTGCTGGCAACATTTGTCGCCTGGAAATCGCCTCATGTGATATGGCCTTTCTGGCACAACTCCAGACTATGTTAACTGTGGTATATCTCCAGGGATCATACCCCGCTTTCATGCGGACATGGTAGATGCAAACAACCAATGGCTGTAAACCTGGCTACAGCAGCTTTTAAAACTAATCTATACAGGCCCAAGGGGGACATGGTGGAAATACTGAAGTGAGTGCATGTGGAGGAGACACAGCCATCGATGACCACCTACCCCTGAGTAGACGATCTCTCTGCTTGGCAGGGGACAGCCAGTCCTTGAGTTCTTCAGTAACGGACGGCTTGGAGCCAGCATACATGTCCACAAAGGTAGCCTCTGATGACTGGTCTAACTCCCGCTGCTCAGCAGCCTTGCGCAGGGCCCGCTCTCGTCTGATGATCTGATTTCTGCAGAGGGTTTACATCAAATACATTCAGGCATGCACTGTGGCACAAGGCTAAAACAATATACACAAACACTGAAAGATTCTGCAGTTTCAACAACATGTATGCTGTACATATCATCATAGATACAAGGCTGTTTGTGTCAGCGAGAATGTAAATCATAGAGGGCCAGCAGTTAAGACGTCTACACTAGAAGCAGGAGTTGTGGGTTCATACCCTGTCTAAGCTGCCTGTATTTCTTTTATAGCAGGCAGTGCTAATCATACGTTGAGTAGGGCACACCCTCTTTGAATGACATGGACATAACCATATATGTCTGTCTAAAAGACATTTGAAATACAAGAACAATTCTCAAAGAATCATCTCTCCCTCATTGGTTTGCATCCAAAATTACCTAGTACTGCCATTTCCAGCATCTCAATAAAAAACGGTGGCTGCATTTTCCAATGAAACCATTGGCTTTATTTTTTGGTATCTCACAAATTTAGAGGGCCTGACATTTCTATTGCAGAGGGACCTTTCTCAAAGGCAGATTGATTGCCTTTGCCTTCGTTCGAGAAAGGTCCTGCAACTGCAAGGATGGAAATGGCAGGCCCTCTAAAGTTATGAGACACAAATACTGCAATAGATTCATTGAACAACCAGGCTATGTTCTTCCTGGTCGTAGCTGTTAGTGTTACTGACATTGATGACCAGAAGTGTGAAAAGGGCTTAATGGACTAGGACTATGTCCTAAGATTAAGAATGTTTTATACTTAGCATCTATTGTACAAGGGAAAGACTTTTGTTTAACACCTTCACCGTAAAAGGCTAAACCCAAAGTAGACCACTGATGTAATGGCATGCAGACAATAACCATGGTCTGGCACAACCACAAGCAATGACTTACACTTTCCCCATTATTCACATTATTTTGTGATGTGTCTGTCAACCAGACAACTTTCAGTGTCACCATGGAGGGTGTCACTGTCCGTACGTTGCTGTATAAAACATGCAGTTCTGACGTAACTACATGTGCACCACATATACAGTAGGCCTGGATGCATCACAAAAGTGACAAAACCATGATTTTTTTTTAGGGAAACTATATTTCTTCCGACAAGTGATTGTCCCAGACCATGGATATTATCTACATTACAGTTGGTGCCTAATAAACCTTTTTGACGCTCCCAGTATATAGTATCCACTATCCAGTAGAGTAGATGACAAACTCACCATATTTTTATCGCACAACTCTTATGGTGAAGCACGTAGCTTTTTTTTTTATTTTTTTATTATTCAAAAACCCAGATGGAGTTCAGAGATGAAACTCACACAGAGTTTTCATCTACATACCAGCAGTAAAATATATTTTTTGTCGGAACGTTGGGTGGGTAGCTTCGGAGAAATCAGTGGAGATTCTCTTGGTGACTGGATGACAAAGTAGGTGCACGCATGAAGTTAGCGACATGCGGCAAGTAAGGAACAATCAGAATGCGTGCACAGTGCGTCGCTAGCTTCATGCGTGCGCCGAGTTTGCCATCCAGTCACCAAGGCCAAGGGAATCGCCACTGATTTTAAAAAATATATTTTGCTGCTGATATCTAGACAAAAACTCTGTGAATTCACAGCAATCAGCATGCAGCGCGCGATGTCCGGACAATGCTTTGCGCTTTTCAGGAAACAGTCGAGAATCTTCTCGATCACCTGAGGGGAAATTTCTCCTTTTTCCCCAAACGTGAGTAAAACAAATGACCAGTATTGAAATCGGTCATTAATCCAAAGATGGGTGAGTGGGACGGTTTCACAGGTGTTTTGGGGGTAAAATCTGGGGGTTTCGGTCAGGGGTAGTCATGGAGTCGAACACATCGTTACTTTCTCTGGTTTCCCTACGGGATTCCTTGGACCCTACTAGTACTATCCCCGACTCCCTCAAAACAAATTAAAAAGGAGATTCGATTGTAAGGGTCCAAGTAGTAGCCAGTAACTTTAGCCCTTTTACCGGTACTCCTTTTTAAACATTTTTTTATTTTGACCGTCATGCAAGGGCTACAGTGAATGCTACATGTATGTATACCCTGCGTAATCGGGCAATTTTGAATCTAACCGAAACGATCAACTAACTTGGACCCGACAAGTCACCCTTTTTTTATCGAATTTTGAAATTTTGAGGGACGGGTGACTGTAGGGTCCAAGGATCATGGCTATGCTGCATCGTGTAAAATCACTGTAATGTCATCTTTGAAAAATACCCCCGACCGAAATCCCCAGATTTACCCCCAAAACACCCGTGAAACCATCCCAGGCCATGCGCCCATTGAGGATTCAGTGAGAAATACAGATTCCAAAACTGGTCATTTTGTTTTACTCACGTTTGGGAAAAGGGAGAAAATTCCCCTCATTTGACCGATAAACGGGTCGACGAGCCATTGGGGTGGCCATCTTGGATTTGAAAACTGGATGATGTCACCAGGTCCGGGTGCGGGGTGGTCTGCGGAAGTGTGTGCGCGCGGTGCGATGTCCCGGACGTTGCTTTGCACTGCTGTTCAGGAAACAGTCGTAGGGCTCAACGCATGCAAGCGCGCACGCCCACTTCCACAGACCACTCCGCACCCGGACCTGGTGACGTCATCCAGTTTTCAAATCCAAGATGGCCACCCCAACTCGGCTCGTCGACCCGTTCTCAATCAACTGAGGGGAATTTTCTCCCTTTTCCCAAACGTGAGTAAAACAAAATAAAATTGTGACCAGTATTGGAATCTATAATTCTCACTGAATCCTCAATTGGCACGTGGGACGGGTTCACAGGTGTTTTTTTTTTTGGGGGGGGGGTAAATCTGGGGATTTCGGTCGGGGGTATTTTTCAAAGATGACATTACAGTGATTTTACACGATGCAGCATAGCCATGATCCTTCTTGGACCCTACAGTCACCCGTCCCTCAAAATTTCAAAATTCGATATAAAAAGGGTGACTTGTCGGGTCCAAGTTACTCGGACTAGCCACGACCGCACGACGGCAACACTACAGTATCGTGGGAACCCCCGTTTTCGACGGTACAAGTTTTCGACGCTTGGCCTTCTAACTCACATCGCACGATAAAAACAACTCCGTATAACGATCTCAGACTTTGTATCTTCCGGTTTGTTTCCTGCTCTTTGTCCGTCACCGAGAATTTGGAAAGTTAAGGCTCTTTCAGTAGGCCAAACTTGTGTGATTCAAAAACTTGCTCTTTTGGGGTCTATTTTCCTAGGTACAAAATTGGCAGTTGCTTCGAAGCTCCAGTTTTCTTTATTGTTGGTCCTAAAAAAAATCTGAGTGCACCATAACAAACCCAAACATACGTATAAGAAAATATATCAAGCAACTTGAGGCAGTCCGTTCTGGGTAAAAATTATGGAGGCTCCTATAGTATAGGGCGTCTCGCTTATATAATTTTTAAAACTATTCTTATTATTATTTAAAGACAAAAAGTAACATGGCCCAATAGGCTTTTATAAAAAATGAAAAAAATTAAAGGGCAGCGAGAGAAAGTACCAAGAAGGAGGAAATGTGTCTCTGGAGTGACATTGGGAAAGGTCATAACTGAAGAATGCTTAAAACGTATTGGTCTGGTTGATGTCTTCTTTTGTGACGTTTAAAAAAACTCCACAATCCTCTTTCTCAATGCTTCTTCAGTTATGACCTTTCCCAATGTCACTCCAGAGACACATTTCCTCCTTCTTGGTACTTTCTCTCGCTGCCCTTTTATTTTTTTTTTTTTTTTTTTTAAAAGCCTATTGGGCCATGTTACTGTTTGTCTTTAAATAATAATAATAAAAATAGTTTTAAAATTATATATTATATAAGCGAGACGCCCTATAGGCTATACTATAAAAGGAGCCTCCATAGTGTTTACCCAGAACGGACTGCCTCAAGTTGCGTGATATATATATTTTGTATACGGATGTTGGGGTTTATTATGGTACACTCAGATTTTTTTTAGGACAAACAATAAAGAAAACTGGAGCTTCGAAGCAACTGCCAATTTTGTACCTAGGAAAATAGACCCCAAAAGAGCAACTTTTTGAATCACACGAGTTTGGCCAATTGGAAAAGCCTTAACTTTCTACATTTTCGGCGACGGACAAGAGCAGGAAACCAACTGTAAGATACGGAGTCTGAGATCGTTATACGGAGTGGTTTTCATCGTGCGATGTGAGTTAGAAGGCTAAGCGCCGAAAACGTGTACCGTCGAAAACGGGGGTTCCCACGATAATCTTACGGAAGTGACACTGACAGGCTTGATCAACATTCTCTATATTATTCTAATACTTGAGTAAATAGTCTGTGGTGTGGACAAAGTGACTGAGTGAGAGCTCTTTTAGTGTGATACTTTCGTCCACATTGGTCAGTTTGAAGAAAAGTCCTTATATCGTCGAAAACCGGTAACTGGAGGATACATATTATTATTAATTCGGCACGTTTACGCGTCTAGCGTGGGAAACCAGCTACTGACTGTAGCGTGAACGTTACCCAGGCGTCAAACAATTCGGGGATTTTAACAATATTGAGCTCACTTTTCTGACAGAGCCTGCCTTAGGCTACCAATCTTGTTGTGGGTCTGGCTGACGACATTCCGTACGTCTTCCATCAGCATGGTCCCGTCGTCTCCACCGCCGTAAGACTCAGAAGTCGGCGTCAGTTGCCTAGACTGTCCACTGCCCAGTGACAGACGCTTTCGTTCCGCCATCTTGTATTGTATTGTAATCAATCAACAAATGAAGCGAATAACCGAAATGATAGAGTCGATATTCTGAGTATCGATTAACACCCACCTCTTTGCATCACGGCTGCCAGTATTACTTAGATTTTGTTGAATCTCATTTTATAGACCTACATGAACAATTAACATACGCAAACCAAAACAAATAAACCCATGTTTGAAGTAACAATTAATCCTGTACCTCTAGAGAATTATTTTTGTCAACTAACCACTGGCACCTCATGCACATTTTTTGTAACAATGAATCACCGTCTGTACATGTACATGTACAGTATTGTTAGAAAGTGTCCCGCCCTGATGACGTTAGCCTTGTCCAAGGCATAGAGATCAATAAATAAACGGGTCTACTCTTGTAATTCTTTTTTCCTACGACCTCTAGTGCACACATCGTTATAATTATACAGATGAAACATACACGATTTTATCAGGATAATAGCATGCCGATAGTCCAGTCAGATGGGGCTGGCTAGCGGAGTTCATTAATCATAACATTTATTTTAATGACCCATTTCTATTCTTGCACAATCAAAGACATTTAGTGTTGTAATTCACCTGACCATACACGAATACACACACAGGATTAAAAACCAGAAATAAAACTCAATGAGCAAAAACTCTGGAAAACATTGTGGCTAATTTACGTCGGAAAACTTATGGGAGCAAAAAGACGTTACTGTACCTATATTAGGCCTATGCTTCTGTAATTCGGTTTTATATCTTCCCCTGCCTATTTTTGTCTTGACTGGACCGATCGTTGCAAGCTAGAATAGAAGCCCGCCTGGAAAACCCTATTACCTTTTTAAATGTCCTGCCCAATCCGATCCACAACATTCATTATTTTTCAAATTTACAACGAACACCCATACCCCGAATCTGCCCCTTTTCTTGGAAGACATAATTAAATAGACGACCAGACAACTTTCGCCTGCTATATACATACAACTGCAACGCAGGCAAAGTAAACTCTATGGTCCTAGGCTGTCTCTCCGGTACTATGTACTGCTCATTTCAATCATTCATTAATTCATTTTATATTCAAAGTAGATAATCACTTTAAGCTGATACATTTTTGTTTATTAACCATATAGGATGTACAGTAGGCCCTATGGTACCCACGAAGAAGCAGAGCAATTATGTGTGGGCCCTTGTACTTGAATACATTAAAGGTTACATAATTATTAGAACACTTATAGAACACAATAGATTACAAAACACTAAACAAGCACAAGACTGCGACAGAGACAAGACATTATAATAAATAGTTTACATAACACAAAGGAGAAGTTAATCATTTCCACAGATGAAAGGGTCAGTTAAAGCCCCTACACAACATTGGTAAGATCGAAATGTCGAATATCACTCGCAACCAGCTTATTACGCACAGAACCATACGTTGAAGGTCGGATTTAGAGATCTAAACCGTCGCCCAACGACTTGATCAAGACCATGATGTCGTCAGCGAAGTCTCTAAGTTGATATAATGCAATGACGGGGATATGCTGTGAGCAAAGAGTTCAAGCATGGCAAGGTAGCTTCTGCAGTAACTTCTGCATGGGGAAAAACTTCTGCCACATAAATCACTTGTGTGGTGTCTATAATCAGATTATATGTCGACATAGAAACATGACGCGTATGTCGTGGAGATATATCCGGGCCGGGAAATGGCCATGAAAAAAATAATGTACTTTAAATTTCTATCCAAAGTTCGCTCTCGGACTGCGGAATACAAGCATGAAAACAATGTAACCGTATGGGTACAAGATAATAAGTAAATGCATGTACGTATACAACCTATACACCGGTACTCAGTATGTCCCAAACCAAGCATGCTTATAAACCGCTCAAGGGTCTTCAAACAGCTTGACGAAGACTAACAGTCCGCAGCAGTGAATTACAGTGAGTTATATTTGTAAATTGATCTCTACTGTCTTATTATAATCATATTATTTTAATCTGCTGCAAAAGAAAAACAAAAGTGAGTGAAATAGGTACACAAGACAGCGTACCACACACACTTGGTATCAATGGTATACCCAGGCAGGTGCCATTCATCCTATCGACCGAGACCAGTGGGATATTCATAATGCGTTCGATTATCATCGGGTACTCTCGGCTCGTGACGTGAAATACTCTCGCCTTTAATGTGTTACACATATAAATCATAAGTACAATTACGCCTTTGAGAAAGGTCCTGCTAGGATCGAAACGAAGTCCCACTAAATTTTGAGATTCGCATTTTGGTAATTTTAGTCAATAAGCAGTTTGCAACATTTTTGTATATCACTTTCTTTAAGTATAATTATTATTTTCCTAGAGTTTCTTGGGCCCACACGAGACTGGATAGACCTAGTTAAAGAGGTATAAGCGGTTTTGAAAAAAACAAATAGTTAACGGTAGTATGGATATTGGATAGATTGGTAAGGTCAGGATTCGAGTCTATGCACAGGCTTATTATAAAGGGGAAAAAATCCCTGGCGAACGAAGCCAAAAAGTTATGTTGACATTATGTCGATATCGGCATAAGTTTATGTTGACATGAAAACAATTATTTCGACAACGGCAAATCACCGAGGCCGAATATACTACAGCGTTCTGATCCGATGACAAGATCAATGCTAGGAACGAGTTTAGTTTAGTGGTTAAAACAGACGTTGATGGCGCTCTACTCCACGTTTCCGAAAACGAGAACACCTGACCCGAGACCTGCAGTACAGCATGGAGTACAGCTACATGTGTGTGTACACTGCTTCAGTACAGTGTGCAGTAAGTTCCAAACTTCATTAGACCTATGCTTCATAATCATACTCATAGTCATAGATTGACATGAGCAACCCAGAGACTGGCACTTATTTATTGGGCCGTTTATGACGATTGTGATGATTTCATTGACAAACTAGGGGCAGGACGGACCACAGCTTCAGGTGAGAAGTAGATCAGACTGGTTTCATGCAATTCATGGTTTTGGCTCTGTACCGGCATACCCCCAGAAGTCAGAACTGTGGGGTTCTACGTCGACCGCTGCTCTCCCGACTGGAACCCCACAGATAACTACGGTATGTTTTTTTTCCCATAGGCTTCTGTGTAACGTTCACTAATGCTTACCCCCAGAACTATGGGGTTCTATGTCGTTCGCTGCTCTCCCGACCAGAACCCCACAGATAACTATGTTTTTTTCCCATAGGCTACTGAGTACTGTGTAACGTTCACTAGTGCTGTGGCATAGGGATCAGCAGGTTCAGCATAACTCATAAAATTCTGCTTCATTTGGCCCAAGATTTCTAGCAAATGTGGTTTACATACCACGCACCTGTGTGCAACTGTCCATGTGACGAAAATGTGTCGATTTCCCCCCAAATTGGGCAAAAACCTTCCGGTTCGGTCGCAAGATTCAAACGGCAGCTCCATAACTGGGAGTCTGGTCCCCTGTAGTACGGTATAGCTGCTAGCTGAGAAGACGTACAAAAGCCTTTGGATGCATAGCTCAGATGGTAAGACTAAGACTAGAGCAATGGTACATGCAGGTCAGTTTACAGTCAGTGTCCGTTTCCTTTGCTTGCTTGAAAAATCTTGGAACAATCTGGCAGGTTTTAAACATGATATATAAAAATGTTGCAAACTGCTTACTGACTAAAAAAAGTAAAATTACCAAAATGCAAATCTTAAAATTAAGTGGGCCTGACGTTTCAATCCTAGGACTAGTAGGAGGACCTTTCTCAAAGGCAGAGTTTGAGAAAGCCTTTGACTTTGAGAAAGGTCCTGCTAGGATCGAAAGGTCAGCCCACTAAATTTTAAGGTTTTTTAGATTCCCTGTTGAGTCTCAATTTTCATGCATTTTATCTGACATGGTGCAGCTGTAATGCACACTAATTAACAAGTCGCCCTTTTGTGCAGTCATAGGTTAGCGAAATGAGAAACCTTACTAATCTGACAAACGTGATGAGAGAACACAGGGAGCTAGACTACAATGGGCAATAGGGCATACAGGGCTTGTATTTACTCTCGTGCACCCATTGTACTGGTTAAGTCAATAACTCATTCATTGTTCATGGAATCATGGGTGATTTGGTGAAATGATTTGCTATTCATCAAGAGGTCAAAGGTTGTTGACATCAGGCAGACATATATACAATAATTGATGTCATAGGGCTTATTACAATTTACATTACAGACTAGAAAACTCTACATGAAATGTGCAAGTACATGTGTGTACCATGTACAAACTTGACATGCATGCACATGTATTTAGCCATTGAGTTAATACGTGCGTGTCTGTCATCGCTTATCGGATTCCCAGGTAGTAGTATTTGTTTTCTAGACTATAGGCCTACAAGCAAAACTGATTCTGCATTTCTGCTGCCACAGACATGTCAGATTAATAATCTGTGTTATCTATACATGTACAGTATCCAGGACTCATTTGCATTTGCAAACTTATACAATTATTTTGGATTGCACAATGTAAAGCACAGCACTTTACTTGGTGATAAGTATGAAGTGTTAAATTCATGTTTAGTACTGACTACTGAGTTGGATTAAAACTATTGCTTGTGATTGATGGGTTCTGATGGTTTCTGAGGCTGCCTTTTCTAAATAGTCTAGTACTTATGGAAATAATGGATTCAGTACTCTTACCATGTCTGGGAGAAATGCTTGAATTGGTCAGTTAGATTTCACAAATATACTGTATCATTATTCAGATAAGTAATATGACTTGCAATATGTGATAGGCCTACAAGTTTCTCTACTCATCTCCTTATCTTGGCTCAGACTCAGAGTGATTTTCTGCATGATCAGGCATACATTCCAACCTTGCTAAAATAAAGTGCTGTAATGATAAGAGGGCGTGTTGTACATGGGTCAACACCATGTGAAAAGCGATCAAAATACTGGCTGTATGTACGTGTACATGTATTACATCATGGATGGCATGTATGGACTGCATGGATGTATTCCCATGAACTGCTAATTGCTTCATGGTTCAATCTGCTGAACTAAGTATCCTCCAGTTACCAGTTTTCGACGATATAAGGACTTTTCTTCAAGCTGACCAATGTGGACGAAAGTATCACACTAAAAGAGGTCTCAGTCACTTTGTCCACACCACAGACTTATCATAGAGAAGGTTGATCAAGCCTGTCACTTCCGTAACATTGCCTGGTTTTGTTGATGTCCACTGCGCACCGCGCAGTAAGCATCGTGACCTATTTTCGACGGTGGTGTTTAGTAAGGTGTCCCAGTGCAGCCAAACGCAAAATAAATTCTTAAAATAACTCAAAATGCTGTGTGGCACTGTACAATTCTTCCCTGTATGTTTTTTTGGTTCATCTTTGTGTTTTTTTTTCAACACAGCTTCTAACACTTTCCTCAAATCATTCATAATTTATGCTTAAAACTTTTTTGTCTGGTTGATGTCTTCTTTTGTGACGTTTAAAAATGCTCCACAATCCTCTTTCTCACTACTTCTTCAGTTATGAGTTATGACCTTTCCCAATGTCACTCAAGAGACACATTTCCTCCTTCTTGGTACTTTCTCTAGCTGCCCTTTTATTTTTTTCATTTTTTTTATGAAAGCCTATTAGGCCATGTTACTTTATGTCTTTAAATAATAATAGAAAAATATACAAAAATTTATATAAGCGAGACGCCCTTTAGGAACCTCCATAGTTTTTACCCAGAACGGACTGCCTCAAGTTGCGTGATATATATTTTTTCTCTACGTATGTTGGGGTTTGTTATGGTACACTCAGTTTTTTTTTTTGACCAACAATAAAGAAAACTGGAGCTTCGAAGCAACTGCCAATTTTGTACCTAGGAAAATAGACCCCAAAACAGCAAATATTTGAATCACACAAGTTTGGCCTACCGGAAGATCCTTACTGTAACTTTCCACATTTTCGGTGACGGACAAGAGCAGGAAACCAACTTTAAGATACGAAGTCTGAGATCGTTATACGGAGTTGTTTTCATTGTGCGATGTGAGTTAGAAGGCCAAGCGTCGAAAACGCGTACCGTCGAAAACTGGGGTTCCTACGATACAGCAGGTCTGCGCACAGTGGGCAACACTTAAAGTTAATGGTCCCATGAATTTATGATGGGTGTATCATCTAGGCATATTGTCTATAATTTAGCTAAATTAGAATTGAAAATTTAGGCTATTGGCCTAATACATGAACCTTTGTCCCAAGGGCATAATTGCAGAACTTTTGCATGCATGCATTTTAGAAAGGAACATGTACACGTACAGTGAATGCGGAATTCATCTAGGCAATGAATGGTTGAGCACCCTGTGTATCAGTCATGTGGTCTATGGCCTGTGTTCTTTACTTTTGTAATGCATTTTAAACTACATGTACATGTATACTGTACGTGTAATAGATGTTTGCTAGATACAATTCTGACTTAATACTGTACAAAACTGGTATCAAGTTATCAACCCTTTGAAATGCATTTCAGTTTTGTCTCTGTAGATCTATAGACAACGGATCCCTGCATCAGAATGTCCAGGGAAGTCACAGTAGGAGACAGATTGAAGGAGGCTGCCAGGCAGATAGCTGCTGGGGGCTCAGCAGGTAGGTCAAAGGTTATCTGACAATGCTACAGACTACGTACACCCCCCTCCCTATCTGAAACAAATCTGAGGGTCAAGGAGTTTTTTTGATGACAGTGGTAAAGGACTAAAGGTGTATATTCCATACTTTTTTGGCAACATTCCTTTAAGAATACATACGGCCAGCACCAATGCATATTAATAATAATGCATGCACATACCAAAAAAATTAAGGTTGTTACCACAGAATCATTGGATTATTTATGATAAATAATAACAAAATGTACTTGTTTTATATGATTACTTAAATGACCAAAAATATATGAATTCCCAAAATTATAAACGGGCTGAACCTACTGTACATGTACATCAACATCTCTAAATTTAAGGGATTAGGTATCATAATTTCATCCTTCGATCCTAGCAGAACCTTTCGATCCTACTTCCTAGCAGGACCTTTCAATCCTAGCAGGACCTTTCAATCCTAGCAGGACCTTTCAATCCTAGCAGGACCTTTCAATCCTAGCAGGACCTTTCGATCCTAGCAGGACCTATCAATCCTAGCACAAGCAGGACCTTTCAATACTAGCAGGACCTTTCAATCCTAGCAGGACCTTTCAATCCAAACAGGACCTTTCAATCCTACTTCCTAGCAGGACCTTTCAATCCTAGCAGGACCTTTCGATCCTAGCAGGACCTTTCGATCCTAGCAGGACCTTTCAATCCTAGCACTAGCAGGACCTTTCAATCCTAGCAGGACCTTTCGATACTAGCAGGACCTTTCAATCCTAGCAGGACCTTACGATCCTAGCAGGACCTTTCAATCCTAGCAGGACCTTTCAATCCTAGCAGGACCTTTCAATCCTAGCAGGACCTTTCGATCCTAGCAGGACCTTTCAATCCTAGCACTAGCAGGACCTTTCAATACTAGCAGGACCTTTCAATCCTAGCAGGACCTTTCAATCCAAGCAGGACCTTTCAATCCTAGCAGGACCTTTCGATCCTAGCAGGACCTTTCAATCCTAGCAGGACCTTTCAATCCTAACAGGACCTTTCAATCCTAGCAGGACCTTTCAATCCTAGCAGGACCTTTCAATCCTAGCAGGACCTTTCGATCCTACTTCCTAGCAAGACCTTTCAATCCTAGCAGGACCTTTCAATCCTAGCAGGACCTTTCAATCCTAGCAGGACCTTTCGATCCTAGCAGGACCTTTCAATCCTAGCAGGACCTTTCGATCCTAGCAGGACCTTTCAATCCTAGCACTAGCAGGACCTTTCAATACTAGCAGGACCTTTCAATCCTAGCAGGACCTTTCAATCCAAGCAGGACCTTTCAATCCTAGCAGGACCTTTCGATCCTAGCAGGACCTTTCGATCCTACTTCCTAGCAAGACCTTTCAATCCTAGCAGGACCTTTCAATCCTAGCAGGACCTTTCAATCCTAGCAGGACCTTTCGATCCTAGCAGGACCTTTCAATCCTAGCACTAGCAGGACCTTTCAATACTAGCAGGACCTTTCAATCCTAGCAGGACCTTTCAATCCAAGCAGGACCTTTCAATCCTAGCAGGACCTTTCGATCCTAGCAGGACCTTTCAATCCTAGCAGGACCTTTCAATCCTAGCAGGACCTTTCAATCCTAGCAGGACCTTTTGATCCTAGCAGGACCTTTCAATACTAGCAGGACCTTTCAATCCTAGCAGGGACCTTTCAATCCTAGCAGGACCTTTCAATCCTAGCAGGACCTTTCAATCCTAGCAGGACCTTTCAATCCTAGCAGGACCTTTCAATCCTAGCAGGACCTTTCAATCCTAACAGGACCTTTCAATCCTAGCAGGACCTTTCAATCCTAGCAGGACCTTTCAATCCTAGCAGGACCTTTCGATCCTACTTCCTAGCAAGACCTTTCAATCCTAGCAGGACCTTTCGATCCTAGCAGGACCTTTCAATCCTAGCAGGACCTTTCAATCCTAGCAGGACCTTTCAATCCTAGCAGGACCTTTTGATCCTAGCAGGACCTTTCAATACTAGCAGGACCTTTCAATCCTAGCAGGGACCTTTCAATCCTAGCAGGACCTTTCAATCCTAGCAGGACCTTTCAATCCTAGCAGGACCTTTCAATCCTAGCAGGGCAGAAAGGTCCTGCTAGGATTGAAACGTCAGGCCCTCTGCATTTATGAGATGTGTATTAATTCCATTCTATTGAAGAAGAAGGATTATCATTCCATTGGAAGTGCTGAATGCCTGGGGACAGGAAATTCAATGACTGACTATCCATTGATTTTTCTTCTAATTCTGACTTTTCTCTCGCAGGTCTTGTTGAGGTCAGTTTAATGCACCCACTGGATGTCATTAAAACAAGGTAATGTAGCATAGACATAAATGTATCTCAAATCCCAATGTACCACAAACATACACTGTACATGTAAATGTATCTCAATGTACTGAGATGATAATGTTGACATTTTCTCAGTTTAGTTTCATTCAATTTGATAAACTAGTAAAGCAACTGACTGGTTTGTGATTTAATGTACATGTACCGATGTGCCAGCACTATCCAATTATAATAATCATTAGCTGCAGCAGTGGGGGTCAGCTCACTATTTGCATCTGAATGGTGAGACTTTTATCAGATGGCAGTTATGGTGAATTTCTTACTGGTGAGTGGTGACCCCACTCCACTCGAGAAAAGATAGTAGACTATTTGGGAAGGCTGCCCTCTGTGGTGTGTGCAGGTAGCTCTTGTGGTAGAGGGCTGGTACATTGAGCTAAAGGACTAGCTTCCCGTCTCTGTTTCAATCGCAATCTCTGCTTAATAGATTCAAACAAATAAAGGAAAAACTGACTGGAACCTTTGGATTTTTTTTCTTGGCAAAAAATGGCAAGGAAAACTTTGAGTGAGCCTTGTTGAAGCGGAGACCTCTGGTTTTGCGTACCAGCACTCTTCTCTTACCATCTGAGCTATCAAGCCCTTAGATGGTGGCCTTCCCAACTACATGTAGTCTTTGCCGTGGTGCCCCGTCTGTTGGAAGCATTCGACCATTGATAAACTGCCATATAATCGTTTGAAAATGTCACAGTCAGTTTCCATTCCCTTTGTTTGAAAAATCTGTTTAATTTGCACAAGCTTGCAGGTTTTAAAAATGTTAGATATCACTGTTCAGTCTCAATTTTCATGCACATTAATCAATGTTGTGCTTTTCTTTGAGAATTTCCAGTCAGTATTCATTTTATTTGTCTGATTGGAAATATATAATTTTGGTCATGGTTCTATTTCATGGACGCCCAAGGGAGAAGGATATTCAGCACTAGGCAGATACCTTATAGGCATTGATGCATGTACAATTGTACATGTATGTGCTTAATTGATTCACATTGGGTCCTTTGTTATTGCTGGCAGGTTTCAGATCCAAGGGAAATCCCATGGGGAAGTTTATGGCACATCTATGGCTGATGTGGTCAGGAGAATGTACCACACTGAAGGGTGAGTGAAGCAGCATTTCCACAGGACTTAAACAAGGGGAAATTTAACATAGAAGGATGGTTAGATTTCAAATGGGTAAATCTTACCGCCGTTCCCAATTTTTGTGAGAGCGTGGTAAAAGTAACTGAGTTTGCATTACAACGGCTCATTAGGGTCCTTTGAGATTACATAATGCCTGCAAAATGAAACAAGTTTGGGCTGCCATCATGAAGGAGTTTGATCATAGTGTGCAGCGTGTATGTAGAAATGTGTACAGTGCATGTACATGTATGGCGCTTTACATGCTGACATTTGACGTGATGTTTTACCAAAGGCCTTTTCACACTATGAACGTTCAATACGTGTTGAAACTTACACGGGTCTGACATGGGTCCGACCCATGTTGAATTCAACACGTTTCACTCTCGCGGCGGTTTCACACTACGCAATGCCACACCAGCATTTTCTCAACCCGTGTAATGTTTCGACCCGTGTAATGCGTGATCATTTCACACTACACACGGCATCAAACTTTCAACACGGGTCCAATCTGAAAACCCCCATAATGCATTGCTGACTTCTCGAATCCAGCAGCCGCCAGCGCCTCGCTTATTTTTGCGAAGACCTTCCTTGTAGTGCCATCAAGCTGGGTTTAGATGGCCCCGTCAGCCCAAATTTCTAACATTGCCGCCACCTCCTCTTCACTCCAAGTCGGCCTTTGTTCTGTCTTCGACCCCATTTTCAATGGCAAGTTGCAACAAATCAAACTGAACGCCACGAATCCGAACACGTACACAAGGGTATGCAGGTCAAAGGTTGCTACGGTGTTTGTTTGTACGTTGTACAGTACAATATCTACAGTGTGGCGGTGCCACGCATGCGCACTCGGCCGTCTTTCAACACAGGTCGAACTCAACCCGGAGACGTTCACACTACGGCTTTCAACACGTGTTGAAATTTTCAACACGGGTCGTGAGCTCTCAACCCACCTCCCAAGCAGGGTTGGTTTCAACACGGGTCAAGTGCTCTACACGTGTCCGACCCGTGTTGAAATGTTGTAGTGTGAAAAGGTCAGTCATTTAAACACGGGTCTGACCTGGTTCAAAACGGAAATTTTTCATAGTGTGAAAAGGCCTTTAGTTGCATGTTTCCACTGTTTACCACAAACAACATTGGTTACCTGGTCACTTATGCTGGGCTGATGTTGGCCATTAAAATAAACATTGGAATTGATTAAAGGCCCAATACAACACTGATAAAGGTTGAAAGATTAGCTCAGTTTTTTTTAAACCAATAAACATACCCCCAAAACAACACAGTAAACTAGTGAAGTTTTAGCTCAAAAGATAAAAATGAAAAGGGCAATAAAGGGTCACGTTTTTTCCACCAACCTGTGAGAGATGAATGGATTCAGTTGGATTTTTAAATAGCGCCCTCATTAGTTTTTAACTGACTATAGACAACTGATATGTGTCGTAACCACCACATACCTGGGTATTAATGTACATGTACTTGCATGTGTGTACATGTACGGTGTACGTCCGTGGGATTTACAATGTAATTCAAAACAGTTGGCTTGTTTGTGGGGGTAGCATTCAACAAATCGCATGGAAAATTGAGTTTTGATCTCACTAGATAAAAACTGTTTGTCGCTGTTTGAAGTGACGATTTCTCGAAAAGTACAGCATCCCAGACCGTAAGATTTCAACATAAGGATCTTAACCATCTACAAACTGTGTAAATTATAAAGAAATTGGCGGACATCGATGTTTTTCAATCTTTCCAATGTTGTATTGGGCCGTTAAAGTAGCAGAGAGGAAAGTCTAATGGGCCATTTCTACTGGACTTCAAATAGGAAAAGTAACAATTGTCTCAGTGTTTTTTTTTACCATAATAATAAGTCCAGTGGAAACACGGCTATAGTGTAACCATTTTCTACCTAGACAATCAGACAATGGCATCCAGTAATGCGTGTTGAAAACCCCTCAGAATGTGTGTCCCATTAGCTTCCCCAGGTAGACATGGGTTACCCATTCGCCTTCATGTAGGCTTGGGCGGTTTTTACATTCTGTTTTGGTTTTGCCTACCTTGATGCTGGGTTAGTAACATGTAATGCCACAAGAGGTCACTCACTGTCAAGATCCATGGTCCTTCATTTCTTTGCTGTTTGTATTTCATTGCAGAGCCCTGTCTGTCTACAAAGGTATCTTGCCACCAATCCTAGCTGAGACGCCTAAGCGTGCCGTGAAGTTCTTCACATTTGAGCAGTACAAGGCACTCTTTCTATTTGGCGCCCCCTCCCCAACCCCACTGGTAGGTCACCGCTCAATGAATATATGGTTTCCGGAATGTTCCCTGGCCTGCATTGATGTACTTTGTCTGCGAGTACTTTGTCGCTTGACTGCGAGTACATATTCAAAATGTATGAGGTTTGTCAACGTGTAAGTAATTTGTCTGGTGAGCTCACATTGGTGGCATGACAAACCTGTTACATTACTGAATTATTATAACACCTAATTACCATATGTCATCTAGGTATCATAACTTGCCCATGCTGTGTGGAGAGGGAAAACAAAATCCTATAGCCTCTTAGAAAAGTGTTGCTGCTTGAATCATCAGGGCCTATACATACATTGAAAAACACATTTTTTATCAAAACAAAATGCAAGTCAGTATCTCCTGATTGACTGCATACGTGGCTTCAGCCGTTCAAATGGCAACATCCATTGTAGTCAGGAGATAATATGCAGACAGCAGTGACAGCACTTGCCCATCGATTTGGGTCATTGCTGTCATAGTACCACTGTGCTGTTACTACAGGTTGGATGGCTTAGAGCACACTCCTGAGTTAGATCAGATTAGCAGGCTTATGACTGCAGTCGTCAAATTTTGTGACAAGAAGTACTGGACAACAGGTCTAGTCACTAAAGAATCTTACTAGATCTGAGCTTTTATCCTAGACCGGTGCTCTGTACGAGTTTCTCATGCATGTGTGCATGTGCTTGAACCAATTCTATGACATAATGGGTACAAAGCATCTTATTTCAGCATAGTGTGAACAAGCAGTCTTTCAAGAAGCATTTTAAATAGACTGATTCAATTGAAACCTGCAATTTTAATCAGACATCAAATGAGTTATTAAAGTCCCATTTTAATCGTGCAAAAAACCCACAATCTATTTACAGTCCAGTACAGTCACACACTGCACTATACCAAAACTCACAGTCTAGAGGATATTTCATCAGGATGTCTGTAGTGAATTATTTGTGCCTCAAAGTAGAAACTAAGAATTCATTGCTTCTGATAAAGGCAGGCTCTTCCAAAGGTTTTCTTTATTAGTCCTAGCTATTTAGAATCAACTACACTGTACAATGGTGTATGTCCTGAGTAGATTACTATGCATTATCTTGCAGACGTTTACATTAGCTGGCCTGTGCTCAGGGCTTACAGAGGGTCTTGTCATCAACCCATTTGAGGTGGTCAAAGTGCGTCTTCAAGCTGAGAAACTCAATTTTTCCCAGGTATGCTGCAACACTCTTGATATTATTTCAATACATGTAAAAGAACTTCCACAAAAACCGAAGTCAACTAAAGAAAATCGACTGACACGAAGGAGTAAGTTATGTTGGCAAAATTTACTACTACTTCAGTAAAGCGCCCTCTGTTGGTCACTTAAAAGGTAGTCTCTACTGGGTATTTAGTTGGCCTTTGTACTGCTCCAAACAATAACATATAATGTGAAACTGAAATAAGACATATATGGAGGCCTAATTGTGACAGGTGTAAAAATCATGTTTTACAGACACCCCCTCCATTATATTATGTAATATACTGACTACGGAACAGTACCCTTGGCCAACCAGTGTATTCAATATCCTCACTGTCATTATTCTGTCAGGAATAGACCCAACAATAGACCCAACAAGTGTATTCTGTCCCTGGCCCCTGACTGAATAGATACCAGTGAAACTAGTTCTGCTTTGTCCTCATGACACATTTATTACTCAACCACTCAGTTGTCAAATAATGATGAACAAATTAATTGAAACCAATTAAAATCTTGAATGTTGTTATCAGATTATCTAATCATGATCTTATCCAGAAGTGTGGTTAGTTTATAGATGTATTATGATTTTTTGCATTGAGAATTTAATGAGAGTTTGTCCTACTCAACTTGTCATTGGTTGGGTTTGCAAACTTTGCATGCCGGAAAAACTACAGGCAGCTCGGGCAGGATTTGAACCCACGACTCGTGTTTCTAGTGCATACGTCTTAACCACTTGACCACTGAGCTGGTCGAAGTCGTGTGGTGGATTCAAATCTGATTTGCGATGGGTACAATGTACCGTCCTGTATTGCATCTTAGATATGTTATTTTTGTGTCAGGGAAAATTTAATTCAATGATGGTTTGCCAGAAAACACAAGCTGCTCGATAAATAAGTTACACGCAGTCGCGATCATTTACCAGAGTGCATTTTTGTATAAAACATTTGTTGTGTTTGGTCTTTAAATTCACTTGACGCTGTCTTTCTTTGTTTGTTTGCAAGCAAACCAGTGCATTTGCGCTAGCCAGAACAGTTGTACGTGAGCATGGCTTAGGCCGCAGTGGTTTATACAGAGGATTAACAGCAACTCTAGGCAGGCATGGAGTCTTCAATATGATCTACTTTAGTTTCTATCACAACGTCAAGCAATACTTCCCAGAAGCTTCCGTAAGTGTTCTCTCTGTGTTCCTATCTTTGCTGGTGCTGCTTGAGACCTCTGAATTTGCAGCATAGATAGTCTTACCATGCCCCGGGCCCTGAATCCAAACAGTACTATTATCCAATTTTTAGACAAAGACTTTTTCAGCCTACTTCAAAGCAATTTTTAGGTTGCCAGACACCTGGTTTGATTTGAGTTGCCACATGAATTGCCAGATTGACAGCAACAATAGCGCTATAGTGTTACTGTGGACGATTGAGGGAATGCTGCCTTGGAAGGCAGCGTTGTGACAGACAGTGGAAATCCACCCACTGCCGTCACTGCTCAGTTGGGGGCCGACCTCCTTTTTGTCTGCATGGGGAGGACATGCTACACAGTCACCTTACACATGCAAATGGGCCATTTTGGGGGCGGATAATCCCATGACGAAAGCCACACAGATGTCCAAAATGTGCCCATTTTGACTCACTTAGTATACTCAATTACTCATACACATAGTATACTTTTATTGATTCATTTTACAGATATCAGTTGTTCCTGATTGTTGAATAAGTTTTGGGAATGTCCCATTATTTAAAATAAAACCTGTGTGGCAATTATGTGCATGAGGTAGTTAAGGTACTTGTTCATAGGGCATTTTTCTCACTGGTAAGGATTATAAGCATAATTTATTTGATAATCCAGTAGAGGGATACATGTATTTCCCGTGCTCTTCAAGTATATTTACCATCAGTGTAAGCATACTTGCTAACCATTCTCATTTGGGGGAATAACTCCAGCTGGAACATTCTTATGACAAATTCAGATTCAGGCATTTATTTTCGAGAATTGTGTGAAATTGCTTCAGCACATGTTTGCACTGGATTAATTGTCTGTTAATGTTAACTGGGGAAATTTCTTGAACAGAATCTGGCCAGAAATTGTTTTTTTTATTGCTGTATACAATAAGAGCTTCTGATTTGAAATTGTCCAAGGCTGTCTGGTCTGGACTTAAAAAAGGGGAAAACACTCTTCATCTCGTTAGATTTTAGTCAAACAAATAGAGGAAACAAAGGAAAAACTTACTGGGAATTTTTGAACAAATTGGCAAAGAAAACTTGGACTGGACTGGGACTTGAACCCGAGACCTCTGGATTAACGTATCGGTGCTCTTTCATCTGAGCTATCCAGCCCTTAGATGGTGGTCTTCCCAAATAGTCAACTAGTCTTTGCTGGGATGGGGTGTCAGTCAGAAGTAATTAAACCATTAACTGCTGTATATCTCCAGGGATTACACCCCCGCTTTCATTCAGATGAAAACAACCAATAGTTGTAAAATTTTACTTTAACCCTAACCCTCTACCAATTTTTGTGTAAGATATAACCTGAATCCTGCAAAATCCTGCTATACTGCCTTGTTCAAAGCTCCATGTGACCTGAATCCTGCAAAATCCTGCAGTACTGGCTACTGTGGACCATTGCCTGAATCCTGCAAAATCCTGCACTGAGCTTATGGAGTTTTAGTCCTCATTCTAAACAAAGTCTCTTTTCAGCGTAGAACAAATGGCCCTTTTTTGAACAGATAATCTGTGACAAAAAAGCCACGACGACGTCCGAATTGTTACCAGCATCCTGCATTTTCCTACAGACAAAATCGCCTTATGCCCTCAATCCTGCACATTCCTACAGTGTGTTAACTCTCATGTGCCCTCAATTTTGCAAAATCCTTCTCCAGCACTTTGAAACTACAGGTAGTAGCCTGTATCCTGCATTTTCCTACAGTGACATAAATCCCTAATGCCCTCAATCCTGCACATTCCTGCAATGTGTCAACTCTCATGTGCCCTGAATCCTGTAGAATCCTGCAAAAGGCAAATAGGATTTGGGAAGGTTAGGGTTTTAAGATATCCAGCATTGACAGGGCTCTACTCCAGCCATGTTTCTTTTGAAGATTAGCGTGCCGGAAAAATGACACTGCAGGGACCTATAGTTGCTTTAAACTAACTGATGATATTGTTTCTGTTTCTTGTACAGTCTCCGAAGTTGGAGTTTATCCGCAAGTTTTGCATAGGCCTGGCTGCTGGCACGTTGGCATCTACAGTCAATATTCCATTTGATGTTGCCAAGAGCAGAATCCAGGGACCCCAACCTGTACCAGGACAGATCAAATATAAAACCTGCTTCCAAACAATACGCACAGTGTACATAGAAGAAGGGTAAGTTGGCCTTCAAGCGCATCAGTCGATATTGAACGTTTTTGAAGTTCATTTCATTGCTTTTATGTCTGTTACTGTTGCTGTTGGTATGCGGACTTAAGATCTCATTGGCAGTCTCCTGATTTTGGCATGGAGTCCAATCATTGAAGTTGTTGCTCGTGTGCAAGACACTTGTATTGCATCTCTCTTCACCCAGATGTAAATTGTTACCTTTTGGGAGAAAAAATGTTCTGTGCTTGTTTAGCACTGTGGTTTGAAATGGCACCATGGTGATATTGCATTTAATTGAGATGAATTTTTTTCAGTGGTGTTAGAAACTGTTAAGTTTGCCTTGAGACAATTGATTATGTTGTGTAGAGGTTACTTGTATTCAAACAAATGTTGAGCACTGCTTATTCCTTGTCATTTCCCCTCTTTGCTTTTACTATCAAATATGTGTAGATCTTTGACATTGCATATTTCTAAATAGATTTTATGTCGTGGGATTTGTCAAAGAGGTTTGGGCAGGGATTGAGTCCTTGCTTTTCCTGACTACCATATGTACACCTATGTTCATCCCTGGTCCAGGTATCTGGCGCTGTACAAAGGGTTGTTGCCCAAGATCATGAGGCTAGGGCCAGGAGGTGCCATCATGCTACTCGTCTATGAGCACGCCTATGCCTGGCTGAAGGAGAACACCTGATGTCTGTGACCGCTTGCATTGAGGCCACTAAGCTTGCTGACACATTTGAGTGTAAAAGCTACCTGTGTGTTTTTGGAACAGTTTCTATCTGGGCTGTGTCTAACACAATTCTTTCAAGTTCCTTTTTTCAGGATCAGACAGCCCCAATACCATGATAAAAATTTCAAAGTAAAAAAGTTTTTGGAGAAAAATGAGATTATGTGATTTGTGGGGTGGGTTCGTAGTTTTTCTGTGATACCATGTGCAACAATGTCTTCTGAGAGTGAGTGTGGCTCCGAGGAAAGCCAGTAACTCCAGGGGTACAGCTATTACCAGAGCCACACTCACTACATTGCATTGGAAAAGATTAGGCACATGGTGTCACCTCGGAACAGTTGGAAACTTGGATGTCTGATAGGAAAGTTGATTGTCTGAAAAATGACTGACCAGTGACTACACACCTCAGAGACGTCAATTATCTGGCTAGACTCTAACTACCTCTTGTGTATACAGCATGCGTTATAGAGCACACCAGTTTAATAACTTTGTCTAAATGAAACTGAAATATGATTTGGTTAAAGGTATACAGAAATAGGATTTGAAAAATCCTTATGTATTGTTCACAATGTAATAAATAAAGGATTTGTAAAAATTTTTATTTTTGGACTTCATTTTCGCCCCAAAACATTGAAAAAGGTCCATGTTCATCTGCCCCGAAAGACTTCCCCTGCGAGTGTGTGACATCACATACAGACCCAAAGCAGCCAAGCTTGGCGATCGAAATGCTGAGATGATACAGCTCTCTACTGCCCATGCGACAATGTGGTGTTTACATCTAATATACAATGCAGGGTCAGTGCAAAGTTCACGACCTCAAGTCCGACCACACATTCTGTATGTGACATAGTACGTTTGTCTCCAAAGTGGGGTGCAAAATACCGGGTTTCTTTGCTAAATTAAGAATTTTTGGCCCCCAAAAGCATAGACACGTTGGGTTTTATAACAATCCAAATTTATTTAACCCCATGTTAACTTTGATATATGTATACCTTTAATCTTGGGTCTATTTTGACTTGATTCTAGAATGCTTGTTGTAACTGAAGCGCACTGTCTGACTATACACTACTTGATAAGCCCTGACCAGCTCCAAGCTCAGTTGGAGAGATTCTACCATTGAGTACTCCTGACTGGTAGTCTGACTGGGCCAGAGAAAAACCCATGACAGGACTCGTGGTGTGCAGTGCAGTCAGGCTCAAGTCCAGTTGTATATTGAAGTGTGCTGCATGATCATCAGCAGACAATGCAATAAAGGCAATAGCTCCCACAGATTGTGTGCATATGGAGGCCTTGCTTTACTGCCAAGTGTTAGGTTTGGTCACAGGCAAATTGATGCCATTTTGAATTTTTTTTATCTTTGAGGTCTAAACATTGACATTCATAAGGGTGAATTGGGCATTTTTAATATTTGTAAATGCTGCAGTACATATTAATAGTATTTTCAGATACTATTACCTGAGGTGCCCCCACAGACACATAACCTGTAGATGGACACTGGACAGTATCTATAAAAAATGTCAGCATACCATAATACAGAAGTCAAGAGCACCGCTACATGTTTGTATTTTGCCCATGTTCTATAATGCTACCCAGCAACTCTCACACACTGTACAGTATGGGGGTTGTCTATATGCAAGCATTGCTGCACTCTTTACTTTCGGCCATATTTCTTTTAAGATGGCAGCTTACAGGGCATTTCAGTCTAGAGTCCACTATTGTCTGTCTATAGGTTGTATATGTCTATGGTCTCATCCGACTTTTTATGTTATTCCTGGATTGGGCTCTGGCTCAGGCTCAGGCTTTGTCCTGAAAATACTGGCTGTGGTTTATCAATTAATTCAAAGGTTTGTTGTCCTGCAGTTAAAAGACTGTTCTTTGATACAGTATACATTTGTATACCTGAGATATAATATCGAGAGATGTAACCTCGGCCTAAGCCCAAGCCTGAGCCTTCATTTGGTATTGGTTGCCCCAGACGTGGTATCACAGCGCCCTCTACAGTCTGAAATACTAATAAAGGTCATTCACAAGACGGTGACCTGAACTGATGGCATTGAGCCTCGCCTCATCGTTTAGGTGTGTGACCATGGAGCTATATGACACAGGCTCTGTCTGATTTTATTAGCTGTGGCTTCAGATTATGCATAAGTCTATGGAAGTTTTTTAGCTAGCATCATTAGTCAATTCTAGATTCATTTGTGAAGTCTAGCTGGTCATTATGAATATGGCTTAACCCTAACCTTAACCAAAACACCAAATTCCCACAACCGTGTTTGATTTACAAAGTGTTAAAGATTGCTGTGCTAGGAGCCAGTACACATTGGACTGGGGGTCCCCATGTCATTTCAGCAAAAAATGCTAAACTTTTTTTATCTAAGATTGTATTCTCAAACCAAGAAAAGGAAAATTGAGTGAAAGTTTCTCACTCTGCCTTTGAGAAAGGTCCTGCTAGGATTGAAATGTCAGGCCTACTAAATTTTGACATTTGTCACCCGGCACAACGACATGAAGAATATCCCACCAAAACACTTTTGAGTAAACAATGCCTGAAGTAAAAGTATCTTTACAATTCGATTACAAATCAATTTTATTTTATTTTTTTCCCTGAAATTTTAAGTATTAGAGGATATTATATTTTGATATCATTTAAAAGCTAATGGTATACTCTTTCACATCATTTGAAAACCTCAAAATCTCAAAAGTTGGGTTATTCCTCATTATGCTGTGCCGGGTCACATTTGCATTTTGGTAATTTTAGTCAGTAAGCAGTTTGAAAATTTTTTGTATATCACTTTTTGAAACTCGTTTTGGGGGTGTATTTTAAGTGTTCAGTTTTTATTCTAATGAGAAATTTCAATATTCATGAGGAAATTTGTCATCACATGATCATGCAAGATAAGTTTCTGATTTCTGGTTTATTTTCTGTTTTATTTTCTGATTTCTGGTTTATCCTGCAGTACCTGTTGATGTACCTGTACTGCCAAAATGCATGGTTCATAACAATTTAGTGAAGGATTTTTTCATCAAACCTAACCCAGAGGGATTAATTTGCAGTTTGAAAGTTGATGTTTTAGGCTATGGTTTTTTAAACTTGGTTCCTCACATGACCTTGCAATAGCGCTGTCATTTGTATAAGGATATTTTTATGGTAGAATTATGACCAATTTCTGACTCCACAAAGTAAAAGAAGCTTGCCAATAAATTATGTTTGTACACTTCAAATCCCTAGATGACAGCAGAAATTGAGCTTGACTGATAATTTTTGGCAGAGACCACATGCTTGCTTCAAATCAAGTCCAGGCCAATTGTCTTTGCTTCTGTTCATGTTCCACTCATGAAGCTCAGTAGTATTATGTAGAGATTGGATCCTCTCAATCATGATGATAATCGTTAACGACAGCCATATGTATGGGTGTTTATACCTGAATTGTATTTTTTTTAATTCTTCGAATGAACTGAGATTGTTGTGATGCATAGGTCCCTATATAGTTTTATGCATAGTTTCGTTTTTTTGTTTCTATTTGGTCTTTTTATGAGTTAAAGCAGTTGAATTTCTGATGTTTTTGTCATAAAGATATCCTGCCATTACAATCTAGTTATTATGCTCCTACCTTTTCTATTTAAGATTGAGTTATAATATTGCCCTTACAATTCAATAAATGAATATAAATTATATCACTTGTAATCTTTTCGTCGCAAACCCTTAATTGGCGGCTTTTGATGGCTTTCCCACCTGAATATCCCTGCATTCATTAAAAAAAATTCGTTGATATAATAGGATTTTGCTTTGGTTGGAATGTCATTAAGTGAGGATTTGCCATACCTCACGTGGCGCGAGCACTATGTATGCGCAGTGCTACAACTAGTGAGGTTAATAGTTATGCAAAATAATTATAAATAATTGTGCAATGAATATTTGCTCCAAAGCTTGCTATTTAAGGAAAAAAATGTGTTCCAAAACCTTTAAAAAAATAACATTATCCATACAATTTTGTTCCAAAGGTTTTTTATGGGAAAAAGCGCATGCGCATTGACTTTACTCATTTGGGAACAAAATTATGCCGTTGAGGCTACTCCTTAGAAGACATTTCCCATATTGCTGGTCATATTGCTGTAATCTATCAAACAAACTTGAACCTTGAAACTTGTGTAACGCTCCTTTGACTAGATGGCCAGAAGATTCTCTTCATTCAGTACTGCGCACACATAGACCTTGTCCCTGGCAGAGTTCTGAAACTAGTTGTGAAATCAATGAAATGAAAAAATTATTAGAATATGTATACTGTATAAAAATGATAATGTATATTTGTTCAAGTTTTATCCAATCATTAATAATATTGTATAAGAAACTGCATATATTGCGTCTTTATTTGTTCGTCATATCTTGGCCTCAAAAGTATGTACCGTAATGCAAGAATGCGTGCTTAGCGTAGATCTACTGGGTATATCTATAGTTTTTTTTATGCTCTTTATGGCGATGCTTTGCTTCGTCTCAAGAGGGCGCTGTGCTCTTTGAGGTTATTCGAGTCGTGGATTGAGGCGGCTCTGCATGCTGTTCAACGCCGTGGTAAATTTGATCACGGTTGAATCAAACGCCGTGTGATATTAAAATCGCCCCACCCCCTTTTCCTCTGGGGTGGGGGTTCTACCACAAGGAGGCAATTTTCGAAAACTTCATTGAGATGAAACATAATTACTCACTTTCCAGTAGCGTCATAATTTGTAACCGATTTGCGGCATTACTTTGCAAAAATAGAAGACAAGAAAGCAGGCGAAAGTTTCTCACTTCTCCTTCACTCAGCAGCGTTTCAAGACGGTTACTAACCGGTCCTTGGTCCGTGGCGAATGCTAACAGTTTCCACGTGAACCCGTCCCAATTGAAACACAGCGGCTTTCGTCACCCTCGTCTTCTAATTTATTGCTTCACCTAAATTGCAGGGGGTCGCGCGTCGTGCATCGCGGCACGCCACCAAGCCTTGCGGGCCCAATGACTGACATCCTTGGGACCCGCTACTTCCCCAGGGAAGCGGGCGGATACCGCCAGACACAATGTGCCAACAACTGTACCGTGAATTGTATCGGAAAGCGCGGGAGAAGAATCCCCGGAGCATGACAATCGGTGTCCGGTCCGAATGACTGGCTTGTCATATCCAGAAAGGAGAGGAGCAGAGGAAAGGACGATCTAATTCCACTACTCCACCGAAAAAAGATATCAAAGTAATAACATGGGAAATTGACTTCTTCCAAACCAACTTTCAGACCGACTACATGATACTTGCTCAACATCAGAATGGAAAGATTTTGTGTATTTGATTTGGATGCCAGTGGCATAATTGAACCCACAAAATATGAATGACCCCGGTATATAGGCAAGCAATCGACGTTTCGAAAAAAAGAAGAAGATTTATTCGGTTTTGAGCTATCACCAGGTGTACCGGTGGGTTTTGTTGTTAACTTCTATGGATGGGCGACTGTGGGGACGTGGTGGTCCGTAACCAGACCTATAGCGTGCGGCTCTTAACTCATTCAGAATTTTATCTCACTCCTCATCACGTTAACCACGCTATAAATAAAAAAAGAGCAGGAGTCATGACAGGGTGTAATAGTGTAGAGTGGATGGCCATCTCAGCAGACAATATGCGAATCAAGGAGAGGGAATCATATCCACTCCGTCTTCCTTGTAAATCACTCCATGGTGCTGAGTTGCTTCACGGTCAACTGGTTTTAATTCTGTAACTGTACCATCTCGCGGTCTGTCTCCATAATGGTGAAGCATCTGCACCAGGCCAGACAGACGGGCTTGGACCCGATAGTCTCAACCTTGACCATACTTTCGGGCTAAGGCTTGAGCTAGGGCTCAGGCTTCGTTCATTTAAGCGTGCTACTTTAATGGAGGACAGAGCCTTGAGACTGCGGTTCCAACGACACTGTTTTGTCGTTGCAACAACCGGGTCCCAAGACTATACAAAACAGAATAGATGAACGCAATGATTACCGGTATTGGTTTTTCTGTCGCGAAGCGTAGTGGAAAAGCCTTAGGCCTACTCTCTTTCTTTTTGTATGTATAATTATTTATATGCAAATTTTTATGTCAACTCTAAGAGTTTTTGAAAAATGGCAAAGAAAACTTTGACTGGACTGGGACTTGAATCCAAGACCTATATTGTGCGTACCAGCCCTTTAACCGTTTAAGCGACTTAGCCCTTAGATGCCTGATGGCTTTCCCAAATTGATAGTCAACTAGGGCCTATAGGCTAGTTTTGGCAGGGGTGCGTATTGGTAGAGCGCCGGTATACGCAAAACCAGAGGTCTCGGGTAGTCCGGGTCCAATCAAAGTTGTCTTTGCCATTCCCGCTCAAAAGTTCACCGTAATAGTTTTCTTTTTGTTTCAATTCTAAGAGATTAAGTTAATTTAAGTTAGAATAAAAATTGTTTGGTGCCTTTAATGCCTTTCCAAACCTGCCCACTGTGGCAATGGGAATTTCGATCCCCTTTTAAAGCGTGGTGGGCTGTTTGCTATATACACACCACACTGTCCCAACACAATCTCACAACAAAAACACGTATCTTCCATGGAGGCAGTATGATGTCCATGTATGCTTTTCGTTCACGCGTGGAGCCAACTGTGCTAACATCGAAGATTGCGTGCCTAAAGATGTCCCAATCCCTCCCACAACTTCCTGTGTCGGCCCCCAAACTCCCCCATCCCTCCACAAGCCCCCTCTATACTTGACACGATGCCGTGCAACTCTTCAGCCACCGGTGGCGACATCTCTATTATGCCAGCGACGCCAGGCATTTTCAACGGAGTCACGTCTGACTAGCGTGTCCGTCAGCCCTGTCCCTTGGCCCAGGCATTAGGGGGCCGCGCACCGGCTACTTTGCAACCAATAGTTCGCCCCCGGATGGCTCAATAAAGCGGGACGACTTGTGATGGAGGAGAAACCTCTTGGTTCTAGTTGACTGCTACAAAGGTCCAGATAGAAAGTTTAGTTACAAAAGCGAATTCGAGACGCCGTTCTGGTACCTGCACGAACCTCCCGCATGTTTAAATAATAATTATCCTCAGGGTTCATACACTGAGCGGTTTATTTGTCCTATACTCACATTATCCCTTAGTATTATAGTCTATGGATTTCAGCAGATGAGTTTGGACGTAGATGGAATCAAATCTAGTTTCCCTTACTGTTTTTAGAATAATTACCCATGACTGAAAATAAAACATCAGCCGGCTATATTATCACAAAAGTGACTTCTGGTTGAATGCTTCTGACTAGCGCCCCACCCCGGCAAAGATATAGTTGACTATTATCTTGAAAAGGCCGCCATCTAAGGACTGCATACCGTAGCTCAGATGGTAAAAGGGCTGGTACGCAAAACCAGTCTTGTGTTCAAATCCCGGTCCAGTCAAGATTTCTTTGCCCATTTTTAACTCCCCCCATGCAAAGATTGTTTGACTTTTGGGGATGGCCACCATTTAAGGGTTTGATACCGTAGCTCAGACGCTGCAGAGCGCTGGGATGCAAAACCAGAGGTCTCGGGTTCAAGTCCTAGCGCGGGAGTATGGCATTTGTTCCTGTCCCTTGAGATTGGAGGATTCTCATGGTGACAAGTTTGCGGTGACATCGTGTAGTGATAATTTTGTCTTTCTTTTTTACTTTGTGTCGCTCTGAGAAGAATGGAGGGACCAAACGTTTCGGAATAACATGTCCAGTGTCAGGAAACTGCAGTGATTGCAACGATGCAGTGGGCTTATTATATATATATATATAATAGTACGCGGTAACTATGAAAGCTGGAATCACTGCAGTCAAGCAATGATTGCAACGGTGAAGTGGGCTTATGATACAGTAACTACACTGTATATAGAGGGAATCACTGCAGTCAAGCAGTGATTGTAACGGTGAAGTATATAGGCATAATTATGATAGGCTCCCCATAGTAACTATGATGGCTGGAATCACTGCAGTTTCCTTCTCAACCAAAAAATATAAAATCGAGGTTATTCGTACGTGGTGCAACTGCATCTGTTCTTAACTGTAGATCTGCCATTTAATCGCCGGTTGCGGAAAAAAATAGCCAGGAGAAAGGTTAAAAAGGCGCCCCCCCTAGCCCTATACAATAGTTTTGAGCGGGGCCTGGTGTATATATATATATAGAAGCTACAATACGCGTTGTCATTTGAGTGTTCTAAAAATAAGAGACAAATGCAATTTAATTTGAGGGAGACTGTGAGGGAAACTGACTGTCTTTCCTCCCACCCCTTCTAGAAAGGTTGGCCGTTAATTCCAACTGATCTGCCCAAACCAAAGACTAAGTATACGTGTTGGTACCAACCCTTCATGTCACTTGGCGCGGCCTCTAACGATCTAACATTTTGTAATGATGATATTTTTTTTTCCACCATAGAGAACTCAAGATGTAATTTTGTTTTCTTAGCAATTTCGTTTTCTTAATGCGAGGGATCATCTGAATGGCAAGGCTTTTGCGTGAATTTCCGTCTTGTCTTTCACCCTGAACATGAATATATAGGCTCACAGTATCAGCTGATGCGGCTACTTTGACACCTTTTCCAGCAAATTTGAACCGACTCTCTGCTCTAGTGAAACCGCGCAAGCTTACATAATAATTATTAGCATTTTCCTCGCTGCTCCATTATCTGCCAGTGACAGACATTTGCGGCTCAGTCAAGCGTTGGATGAGTCAGCGGGCCGCCTTCCGATGCAGGCCCGGTAGCCGAGGCAAGCAGCCCCCAGCCCCTGCCCCACGGCCTGTTTGGCCACAGATCACAAATGAAAACTAACTCATGTAATTCAGGACTAAATAAAACAAACTCCACAGGTTGTCGAGTCATGTAGCGACGTTTGTGGTTCACTGAGGGTTCGCTTACAATCTTGCACGAGGGAGAAGCCAGCGATAGTGCCGCACTGAAGCAATGGTGGACTATTAGATGATTATTTCAACCCAAATATTATGCTCGTAAAATGCCGATTTCAAGCCACACCAATTTCATCTGAAAATCATATAATTTCCTTCAGTAGTATGAAATATGGTGAACATAACAGATAGGTGTCAATGTATGCATGTATTACATGTATCGGTCATAATTTTGTCACGTTGTCTAATACATGGGCTATATATATCCCAAGGAGTAGAACGGAGAGGTATCGGAACAGCTTCTTCCCTCGTTCTGCCTCCATCTGGTTCTTGCTTTCCCCCTGCCTATTAGATCTTGCCCTTTTTTAAAGGAATGTTAATTCCTATCTCCAGCCTTCCCGAGTCCCTCTCTATCTCATTCTTTCTTCAGCCAGTGTTTTTGGTGATTTTGCATTAATTTAAAAATGAAATAAATCCTACTAATGGGAGTGTATTAGCTTCGACATCCCGCATTTCGCCAACACGTTCTCAGCGAATGTATGCCTTTTCAGTGTGATACGTATTGACACTGCCACAATGTGTATATGTCGCAGGGTGAACTTGAGTTATTCGCTGTGTGTAAGCGACTTGTAGGCGGATACACGGACCCATCACCATTTGTGATTCCCTTCCAATGGTGGACTGGTAATCCACGTATTCCTGATTCCTGATTTTATGCGAAACCTTTTCGTCCAGTAAACCTTCCAGATACATGTAAATCACCCCTATACGCCAATCGAGTGTTATTGAAAGTGGAACGCATTCAATGTAATTCACTCGTATTTATTCTGGAGCATAATCAGCGTGCTACTCTTGAGACATTGCGTTGCATTATATTAATTGACTGCTTGGGACGGCAAGGGATAATTTTACAGTTCATTGTAGGGGTGTTTTGAATTTTGTTTCATCTATAGGCCTATTTGTACTTTCATTCATGATCTGATTTTTGGGGCTGGGTTCATTTCTTGCGGTGATTGCAAGATGAAGTACTAGCTCTTGAATTATTCTGCGCCAGAGTACCGGTACACTTACTATTTGTAACGTCCGCATGAAGTGAGCATGCGCAAGTGATGTGACATCAAGCAAACAAGTCCAACTCCTCGCGCCGAAACACTACATTAGCAGTGCCCATCCAAAACATCCCCGGCAGGGGTAACTCACTCAGCCCACACATTTAGGTCAACTGTTGATCATCCCATTCAGTTTCAGGCAAGGGCAGAATCGGTAAGGAAACACATCGTTAGCTTCGTCCACGACGCTACACATGTACTTAGTTGGAATGCTTCTCCTTTTTCTCCCATCCGGAAAGTGGTCCGCGTGTGAGAAGGCGGCTAAGTGTTGGCCACTCCACTCCACTGCTGATGGTCTTTCTGCCGCCTCGCTTCGCTCGAATACATGTACGGAGAGAGTTGTCGAACCACTTGTTTCCCATGCATAAACTATTGTTTTAAATTCCCGCCATGTCAGACTGGTTGCGCTCCACTTTCTGCATGTTCCGTCTGTGTCTATATATCTTGTTCGCGGCCGTTAAAAGCTACGTGTATTTGGCCCTTGCTAGTGGCTATAATGGACCTATTCAATAGTTTCCGTGTACTTCCACATGCAGGGATGACATCCAGAAGTGCATCCAGACAACATAGATATTTTGCACGCCGAATAGGACGGTTTTCTTCTCATTATTTCTGGATACGGCTTCTGTTTCTCGTTTAGAAAATCAAGGGGCTTTGTTACACTTTTATCCTTTATATCGTCACTAAATTGGCCGTCGAATTTCCTCTCTTGCATTGCTTCTCGCATTCTCGAGACATCTTCCCAATCTGTGATGTTATTTGTTTCCAGGCTACATAGCGTCTCGCAGCGCAGCACCATTCATGAATATGCTCTTTAACTGGCTATACAATACTTGGACTGTTCCCGGACCCATGCTTGAGCCACCATTCTTTCTACCTCATTCAATCCTATTTCATTTATTATTACTCAGGAGTTGACAAATCGATATACCAATCAAAATTAACGCTTAGAAGAGATGATATAAGGCAGGACAAGGAAGCGTAGCGAGAATAAGACAAATGAAAACCAGATAAGACAAATAAGTGGCTACAGTCATCGCACCCCTGACAGCATTGCCCAAAATGAACTAAATCAATATCCAAAAATCAAGTTGATCTTATGTTATATTAGTATATTCTCCTCGACATAATCTGAGTGTATATACTATCACGTGGTTCGCCATAGCGCCACCAAAGTAACAAACAATTTACCTAAAGAAATATAAAAAATGGAATATATAAAACTGCTAACATGAAAGAAATGTAATTGGCATGATGGTACCGATGATAAAAAAAATAAAGGCAGTATGCCTTCTAGGATCGAAACGTGAGGTCCTAATCACTTAACAATTATCAGATATCAGATATGAGTGTACTGGGCATAGAATCCCTTGGTCACCGTAGTAATGCTGTCCGTCTTAGCCGTGAGAAAATGTAGATGAAGCGTCTTCGGACTATTCGACCACATGGTCTCAACATCCAGGAAGGTAATGACTAACACCATGCAGCTTTCTGATAATCCTTCTTTTGTGTTCACTCCTTCACACTTCTCTCTTTGATCTTTCCCCCTTTCCCCCCTAATCCCTACCCTACTCCTTGCCCTTCCCTTTGATCTCTCCCTACCAGCTTCACTCTTTGTCCTTTGTTTCTAATCCGTGTCCTGTTCACTCTCTTCCCTCTTCCTTCGTGTACATGTATCTGTGTTGTCCTTGTCACTATGCCTTTGAGAAAAGTCCTGCTAGAATCGAAACGTCAGGCCCACTAAATTTTATGATTTGCATTTTGGTAATTTTAGTCAGTAAGCAGTTTGCAACATTTGTGTATATCACTTTACAATTTAACAAAAGATGAGATAACAATAAACTGTCTAAACCTATACCTTTACAACACAGAAAACATAACACGTTAAGGCATATACATAAGCATAAACAAAGAAATCCCGACCAAATACAAAATCAAACAGAATAGCAAAGATCAGTTATGGTGTATTAATGTGCTTAGTATCTGCCATTAACTCAACCTTAGATTAGATGCATTTATTGGTTGTGCTTGTCATCCGACCGTAGCTCCGGGCAGCCTTTGAAAATATCACGCCAAACAAAAATACGAACCCAACCCAATGCAGTCCAACCCAACTCAATCCCGATTCTGCGCTATTGTTTGTCATATAATTATGGACTCGCATTCTATCGATTCACATCGTCTTTGATGCACATGCTATGGTCAATTATGCATCAGTTGCCAAGACTAAAGATATCCAGTGGTGGCTGCACATTGGTAAACAACTACATGGTTTCATTTGTGTGTCTATGCAACTCGCACACCGTGATATCAGCCAACAGACCAATGCAACATCTAACAGCTCCGTTATTGGGATTCTATAATGCTGCCTAAGCATCAAAACATACATGAGCATAAAAGCCTTTTTTTGTCAGCCAAAGGGTAATTCATTTGAAATGCGTATTAAGCAGAACAAAACAATGGTTAAAGCTCCTACACAACATTGGTAAGATCGAAAAACAGAATTGTTCACAGATTTACAGGAAACTCATACAGTTTGAAGATGGTTATAGTAGAAACCTCGCACTGAAATATTTCTGCCTAAAATGTTGTATTTTGGGAGAAAAGAGTAAAAGAAATAGTTTACGTCTCACCGAGATCTAAACTATTTTTCGGAACAGTACGGCGTTGAATGCTGCATTTTCGCGAAACAAATGAAGGGGTTTT
>OX465101.1:18600398-18695398 GCA_949987565.1 Luidia sarsii | reverse complement strand
TGTTCAGATTCTTTTTGTCTTCATTTGAACCCTTGTCCTCCCCCAATCTGGATATGAAATATCCCCGGCAACCCTAGCGTTATAGCAAGGGACACATCGCTGCCTGTATCCGAGAGTCTTGGTGCAGGTCAAAGAGGTTTTTTATGGCTCCGTTGGGCTCCCTCCTTGCGGTAAGAAATTCGGGTTTGTTTGGTCCGGTGGTTGCCTGCACTGGTCGACGACGGACGGAGGTCAGTGGTCCGCCAGCATCGAGCCCAGCGTTATTAATTGTGGAGCGGGCGAAGGGTGAAGTAAGGTAGGGGCAAGTAGCGAGAGAACACCATCACTCTTGCCTCGCCGACGCAGTGACAAATCTCTCAACACCGGTGTCACAGCCCAACAAAGACAGTCCAAACCCGACCGGGCGTTACACCCGCACACTGTTTTCAGTAAACCCCAAAACTCCCCTGTCAGCTGACGCCGTACCCCCTGGCAGGTTTCCCCAAGTTCTTCCCTTATAATTCTATGAATTTTTCTCACTGAAAGGTGAATGGAAACCAGACAGGAGACTAAAGGATTCCTTACCGGATTGTTGCATTGATCAATATGTTCGGAGACATTTTTAGACATTGTATGTTGTGTGAATGGTACTATAGTACACTCTTATTCTAAGCTGTCATGAGCAGCATCGTCTGAATCAGCACTCAATATATAGGCCTAGCCATCGATACTCATATCGACAGCAATATCGTTATCCTTATCGATAGCAGTATCGATATCGACATCACTATCGACATACATGCAAATGGACGGTGGTATTAACATCAACAATGACCAACAGTAACATCAGTGACCGCATAAATAATCAAACCAACATCCGCATAAATATCATCAATTATTAATCAACTGCATTGAAATCATCCCGCCCAAAAAAAATCATATTTGATCTATGATGAACATCCATATTGACATCAATATAATACCACTAATCAACTTCCATATCAACAGCAACTCCAACATCTTCTTTTGAAACTATTCAGGTCATATGAAGTCACGAGGCAGTTTGCACCATGTTTGTACTTTGAATAAAACAGGTTTGCATTCGTCAGACTTCAATAACATGTTCTGATATAGTAGTGTTGATACGTGCGTCCTGCGTAGATAAGTCATCGGAGAATGGTTTGTTGTTTTCCCAAGCGTTCATAAACTTCAATGTCCTTGCAAAGGATCATGGAGCGTATAGATTCAACCAGTGGTACAGTCATGATCAAAGAACCCTCGTGATGTCACATAAAACTAAATAAAAACATACATTTTCAAAGTGAAGTTGAAACTATAGTACTGACAAAGTGCGACATGTGTTGCCCTCCACGCAGGCGTAAAGCTATTGGACTATTTCTCCAACCCATGTCGCTGACAACTTTCGAAGCAATTTTCGAAGCGTTTTGATGGTGTCCTCTGGTCAGCTATGTAACTGCAGGATGCGTCCTCTATTTCTAACAAACGTCCTCTATTTCATGCACCATCAGATACATTTCGTCATAAAATAATAATAATTTATGTACAGTTTACGCCACGAAATTCAACATTTCAAATTACGCAACATTGGTCGAGGTCACAGAATAGTATCCACACGTTGTCTGATCCAACATAGGCATGAAAAAGCACACTTGTGAAAATTTCAATCTGCCAACCGAGTCTTTAGAAAAATTGTAAAAAAACGGTTTACTGTATTTGTTTCATGTAAATCTGTGAACATTTCTGTGTTTCGATCTTAACAATGTTGTGTAGGGGCTTTTAATAAAGGTAGGCCTACTATTGTGTGTTCTGATTATTATGAGTGATTGTCCCGTTTGACGATTGGTCCGGTACGGTTTGTGTATTCATCTCTTGCCCATCGTATGTCCAGTCATAGGGATAGTAACATTTGGGCATGACAGTGGTGTGACAGAAGTTAGCAGAGCATAAATATAGACAGGCGTGGATGGAGGCACGCCCGCCCAGCGCACGCACCAGCCACACAGCCACGGTAGCCGTCAAAGGGAGACACAGCATAATCAGATAAACCTTCATCGTATGATATAAGCGGACAGTCTTTTAGACTTATAGGAATGAAGGTGACAAGAACTGGACACGCTGGAAATCGGTATTTTTCTTGCTCTGCCTTTGATAACAAAATGTGATAGATATTTGTGATTTGCCGACAAGAAAATAAAATATTACGATTTGTTGACAAAGTGGTTCAGCAAGTAGCGGGGGGTAACACAATTAATCCGGCATTAAAGTAGTACGAGCATGAACAGTCGCTTCAATTACTTTAAAAAGGAGTCGTCGAAGGATTTAGAAAGGAAAGCTTTCGAACTTTGTCTTAGGGTTGGCATGGACGGTTATTTTCGGCCCTATTGCTGCTCAAGAAAAAAAAAAGGAAGACAGAAAGGCTTGGATTTGCGTCCCATTATACCTCAATGGATTAGAATTTCTGTTAGAGGATGGAATATTATTTGGTTGGGCATTATGGCCGTCTATAGATGTGAGTGTACAACGCAGTTAATTGAGGCACTCCCACCACTTCTGTGAACCATTTCGATGGTTCTCCTCGCCCAAGGAGGAGGGGTGGTGGAGCTTGATCTTGCAAATTGATTTAATTGACTAGGTGTAATTGAATTGAATAATAATGGGGCAGGGTACTCTGTCATAAATTATGAAGTTAAATGTCGTCTCTGACAGCGCTGCGAACCCTCAAGATCCACTTGCCGAGATGGGCGCAGCTACAAGTGTATACCCGGTACTGTCATCGTGAATGCTGAATCACCTACCAGATATTTTCCCTTTCTTTCCAAAACCCATCCATTTCCATGGGTTCGCGGCCCCTGGCTTACTCCCCCCTCGAAAAAGTACAGGGGCTGCTGGGGAACGGCCGCGGCGAAGCTGGGAGAAGAGTGCTAGTCAAACATCATTAGGCACTCAAGATCACAGTCCAAACATTAGTGCCGATATCCTTGGCCGTGCCCGGGCCGTGGCAAGCACCGGCGCATAGCCGCGGAGTGTCGGCGGTAGGTCACCGCCGGCGCTCTGCCTGGGAGTCACGCCCCGCTCCAGCCAGCCCCGGCGTACACATACATACGCTGCTTTTTATGCTCAGACCTTCGTTTTGTCGGCGGTGCACTCACTGTTGAGAGAAGATAAACGCGGGTCGTGCGCACAGTCCAGGGAGGAGGCGGCCCTGGTGTTGTTATCGTAAAGCGTAATAAGGCGATTACAGCGTAAAAATGGGGCCGCAAGTCGCGCCGTGTTCCTCCCCCTGCCGGCGCAGTTTTGTTTGGATTCCAGACTGGCAAGACACAACATTCAAACTGACATGAGATAATGTGAGTGTAATTGACTGCATGCGTCAGATAGCCCTCCCCTATACAGTGGGAGGTAGACAAAATGTGATCCCTACAATCCGAAAACCTGTGAAGCGACTTTACATTTCCCGCGAACGAATTTGGCAATTCCGAAACAACATAGTCGCCTTATTTTGACTTCCCTAGTTGCTGTTAGAAATATCCTTGGGTGGACAGCTAATGGATTTCGTTCAGGAATCGGAAACATGGCGATTTGGGGGCCCGAACATTGGCAACGTTACCTTGATGGAATTGTGGGTGTTTTTTGCCCGTGTGTTTTGTCGTGATAGCGGTCTGGTGCATTGGTGTATGTTGACCACACACGATTCGTAGTGTCACGGGAACCCATCGGTAGGCTACGCAGACAATCCACGCTGGCTGCAGGCAGTGGAACATCAGAAAAGAAAGTAACAACCTAAAGTCCAAATATTTTGTCTTCACTTTTATACACAAATCATCACATTATTCTCGAAAAATAGATATGCTTTTTGTACTAAATCATGAACCTAGATTCCATATTTATAATAACTGCAATAAGTGTGGGGTTTATGTACGTCTCCTGGTTTCATCGATGAAAATAATCTTGTGAACCTTGGCCTTTTAATAATTTCCACAACTCACAAAGAAAATATTGCACGTGTGTTCCGATGCTTTGATTCCAATAAACCCTTGCCTTTTAAAAATTATACATGTAACTGAAAAATACTTTAATAAAAGTACTTCTCAGGAATTTAGAGGGCTTGAATCTGAGCTAGAGGTCCTTACGTTACAATCCTTTCTTAATTCTTTCTTAATTTAAAGGTCAAATACAACATTGGGAAGATCGAAAAACATCGATGTCCACAGATTTCCTTCTAACTTACACAGTTTGCGGATGGTCATGATAGAATCCTCATGTTAAAATCTTATACGGTCTGGGATGCTGTACTTTTCGAGAATTGTTTTCACTCCAACATGGACAAATAGTTTTTGAGGGGTTTTTGCCTTATTCTACTTTCTGAGATTTCAATTTGAGCTAAAACCGTCGCAGGATTTCTTTTTTTGGAATAGCCTATCTGATATCACTTTGCCAGTGTTGTATAGGGCCTTTAAGCATGGGCCTGCATGGATCCAAACATCAGCGTCTCTCTATATTTTAAGGTTTGGTTTAGGTTATTCAAGTTAGCAAGCAATTTGCAAGACGTCACCTCCGTTTGTTCCGCCTTATCTGCTCCGTCCATTTGCTATAATAAGGGATAGACTATGATGTCCGTAACATTATGAAGTTGCTGGTTCGTCTGTGTGCAGATGTCTGCTGGTAATGATCGCCTCTTTTGGTTGGAGAGCTGGCGGAAGGAATAAAGGGAGGCTGCTCCTCGTCTGTGAAAATCGTCAAATAGAAAGGCCTATTATAACCATGAAAAAACATAACAAGGTCAATATAGCAATTAAGAGAATCCTATCTATAGAGGATCAACGGTTATTATGTTATTACTTTTGCAAGCATTTGTCATCGACTTATGAACAATTCTTGTAAGTGTAAGGTATCAATGTGAATATTTTGGCTGGCTTTAATAAAGAGCCCCCCTTTATCAATCAAGTTTCAAAACTCCCTCTTGAAAATACAATTCAAAACGATTACCGTCGCTTTTTGTTCTTACATTATTTTCTCATACGTGTCGTTGTCGTAATTATGACGACAGACACCGTTCTGATAGTGCCACACATGCGCGGTCTTTTCCTATACTGTCTTCTCACAATGCCACCACCTCATCCCCTCCGTTCCCTCTTACCTGACGCGCTGACTAAGGCCTTGGCTTGGGCTGGTACGCCGGGCTGCATGGCTGTCTCGCCCAGGGCACAATCTTTCATCGGACGGGCTGGGCTACCCCGGGCCCTTCTACCGGTCTCCCCACGGCGCCGCCTTACCCAAACCCCGTTGGAGGCGCACAGATAATCACAATATTAGTCTTGGCTTGCCAGTTGTCCGCTTGGTGAAAATGAAACAATGGAAAACTGGTGGAGGTAAAGCCGGTAATTGGGAGGTTTGACACCGATGACGTGGACAACACGAGACGCAGCTTTTATCAACTCGACAGAGGATTATTCAATCAAAACAACCATATATATGGTTATCATCGCTATCGAACATTCCGCTTGACTTTCTTTCATCAACACGATATAGCAATGGGTTCCCTGTGAAGTTATAGGTATAATTAATGTCGTCAAATTTCGGCTGACTGATATCACGCTACCATGACTTAATCTGGCCAGATAGTTCAGATATCACAGAAATGGGGAATGTGTGCTAGCTTACAGAGTTGAAACATTTGCAGTATAAATGATTTGAGTTATATTCGTCGGTACCCTCTTTGTGACATGGGCCACTTTGAAAAAAAAACCCAGAAACATGCATTTTTTTTAAACGATGAGCTGTCTAGTACACCAGCTCAGCGTCTGAAAGGAACGATAGTTGTTCTGCACCAACTCAGAACTATAACAAGTACACTGCGAAACTCAAGTAAGTGTGTTCGCTCCTCGGTTGTTCTGAAAAACGCTCATTCTTTACAAGGTAGCGGCAGTTACAATTGACCAAAACCATGATCAGTTGTCCACTTCAATAATGACGCTTTTGTAAATTACAGAAATTTGTGATCACTTACCTTGCTAATAAAGAGTTATCGACAATGTGAACAGGAGTCTAAATAAGCCTTTGCAAAACTAACCAATCACTATATATGGATATGAATTTCGTATTGATTAATAATAATAAGTGGATTGTTCGTAATCACTCCTTCGGTGGTGACAAATTCACCTCAAATAAATCTGCTGTTTGCTTCACCGATCATGCAGGGACCAGAGATTGGAAAGACTTGGTGATCGTCTAGTGCTTATACAACTTGTTATCCTGACCTATAGCATTGTCCTTGACATTGAAGTCAAAGATGTATGCAGAGTGATTAGATAATGCAATGCGAACAGTATATAAAAATTATGAGTCTTGCACGCGTTGTTCATGCGTAATTACGACCAAATTACACACGACCAAATTACTTATGAGGAATGCGCCCACACATGAAACCAGTTATCAATCGATATGAAACCGATATCAATCCAATTGAAATTCGCCTGGCCCGCTAATCCACGATTTAATGTCCCTTTTGAGCTCACAGATCTGAAATGATTACTTTTGCGCATGCACAGAACTAACCAATTGGACTGGTTGTCTGCTGCCGCCAACGTCTCTGCAGGTTTCATTTTGTACTTTTGAGCATTTATTAACCCATTTATTTCTTGAGACTGTCAACGCAATGGAGCGAGTTTAAGGGATAGTGGTTTCCTGAAGGGAGCCTGCGACTGTCCAGGTCATCGGGATGAAATAACACTCACCAGAAATTGGCGTCGTGGATCTGAAGCAGTCTGCGATGCGTTGGCGTATTGGTGCTGAAGTGTATGACTTGGTCTCTGAAGAAAACAATCACCCCCCAAAAAATTCTTCAAAATATAACTTTTGACAATATTACCCTTTTTCAAAAGAGGCGACATCATTGTCGTTATGACTGTAAAAACAATTTATAGTTGTGCATGGAATGTTTTCACACCATGTCGTACAGTTTCCCTCTTAACTCGTATTGGACAGAAGTTTGATAAGTATGTTTTCATCATTTAACAACTTACGAACTCGCATTTCATATTTTTAGGGACTGTTTTGTACCGGTCATTCCAACCCATTCTTCTGTTTTAACTTGAAATACCCCTTTTCACTACATTTTCACACCCAGGCTGCCAATATTGCAATAGAAAAAAAATCGGCTCTCTCATTTGGACCCAGTTGCGCATTATTTTGAAACTCTTGGTGAGTTTCCATCAGTCGTTTGACCTATTTTCCTGTAAGAGCAATTTCACTACCTAGCCCGTCAAGCGTTGCTGTATCGTAGACCTTTAACTCGAGTGGCTTTTACCCCCTTTTAAGGACTAATTTCACACACACAAAATTCGACGACCTACACGCGTCAACTAATGCAGACTGGTGGGAGTTTTCTAGAGAGTGTGGGGCAGCATGCGCTGCTTCTTGGGATGAAATGATTTCGTCCCATCAGAGAATTTGTCTGTTGTGTCCACGCATATAATTATGTAGTTTGCCCAGTTGTTTGGTGGTCAAACGGTACAATGTTAGGGTAACGTTTGCAATGATATTACATAGGCTGAGTAATACTCGCCTGGGAAAACCTGTGTCCAGAGGTACCAAGTTAAATCCAAGCTAAACATGAAACGAATGTAACCAAGATGGTTTTGCACGGGATGAAATATTAACCTGAATCCACGCCCATGCCCACTAACTGCCTACATGTCCCAACATCCACTCTCTTCTTGTAACTGGTAACAGTACTATTAGACTGCGTGTGTCCAACTTAATCACCACCCCCAACATTTCCAATGAAAGCAGATTACGTTTTGGGAAAATGATATTGCCCGACTATTTTTGTTCAGCCCTTTATAGTTTGGGACAGAAAAGGCATATACCCTACTCGAATAATCAAACAAATAACTTGAAAAAACGACTCGAATAATAAGCATACCGGTACTTAAAATCAAACAATTTACGGAAATTAAAAGATTCCTAAAATCAGGAAAGAAACTCGGATATGGTACATGTTCACTTATAGCGATATTATAGGGCCTATAGGGTAAATAATACGTTGCATTTATTTGTTACGTACAATATTTTTCTCAATACAGAAACATATAACGTAGCAATATATGTGCGTGTGTATACTATTTTTATTAAGTTGATTGTAAAATGGTCATGAAATCTTAATGTAAGGTCTACGGTCTCTGAATGCATATAGGCGTTATTAAACTGAACTATTACAATGCCCAGACATGAATACAGAGGAGTTTTGAAGTATTATGGCATGAGAAGCTGGCTTGTCCAAAGTCTCATCATTACTTTTGGAGGAAAATTGCTGAAAGTGTTGTCCTTAATTCAGAAGAAACACTTTAGAATTATACACAATTATCAATAATGTCGAGTGCCTGACGTTTCGATCCCAACAGGACCTTTCTCAAAGGCAGAATTTCTGGTCTCGGTTTGAGAAAGATCTAGCCAGGATCGGGACATCATGTTTCAGGCCCTTCAGGCTCATGGTTGTGAGATTTGTATTAACTTTTCGTCATTTAAGTCAATAAACAGTTTGTTACATATTTGTCTATATTACTTTCAACACCATAATATTATAAACAACCTATAGGGGGCCTAGGCATTCTATATACCCACGCAGGACCAAACTGAAACTAGCCTTTTGTTGTTGACGTGGAATTTCATTCAGACAAACAAAGGAAAAACTGACATGGATCTTTTGAACTTGATTGCAGGGGTAGCCTAATTGATTTAAGTCACGGTCTAGTCAAAGTTTTCTTTGCCAATTGTTCAATTTCAACGTGGAATTTCAATAAGACGTGTAGGGGACATTTTCGAAACTATGTACATGTACTCCACGTGTGAAAAGTGTGTAAGCTGAGAATGTGAAACACTAGACTGTGACTGCGAAAAGAGTTTCTATTCATCAAGTTTGTCCAGCGATAGCAACATGAATATTCTCAGCATAATTATAGCGCATCTTGATGCAAATACTAAAATGATAATGTTAAACTAGGCCTATGCATTCTAACGAGTCCTTTTGAGGATTATTTGAAGAGACTACTGTAAAATTCAACAATTTTGCTGGACGCTTTAGGTGGGCGCGTCGCTGTCTGGATTCGAAATCCATGTGAACAATAAATTGTGAAATTCCAAAGTAGGTTGTGAGGTTTGTCTTTTTCAAACGAGACGTCGAGCGTTCTATATCCCTCCACATTCAATCCATTGCGAACATCCAAAGATTTAATTTTGATGATAATTCTTTTTTTCAAACTTGAAAAAGGCATGACAAAGAGAGTGCATTTGCAGTCACGGAGCGTCACGAAATTCAATAGTCACTCTCGGGCTAACGCGCATGTTTCTGTGTTGACTCCGTGTCTATATTTGCACGCAGGGCTCGGGCAGAGAGGAGAATGGCGCTGAACCAGAGTCAGTGGGGCGGGGAGACAAGTCACGGCGGCCCCGTCGGCCGAGCGCGGCTCGTGCGCTGGGCTCAGCCCGTTAGCACTGACTGGAAACCACCGGGACGAGCGGGCTGGCCAAGGACTTGACCCAGCCTGAATGGCCACCTCTCTATATCGGACTGGCGTGACAACGATTGCTATCCTAACATTATCATAGGATGTCTGACTCACGGAAGAGCTTAGTCAACAACATGGCCAGGGCATCTTACGTGATGTGTGTGCCGTTTGAAATTACCCCGAGGGGAGGGGAAGCCGATTTGATGTTCTTATTCGAAACCAACTTGTAAAACTCTGGCACTAAGGCCACCGTGTTTCCATGTCTGTGATGTCGTATTCTCTTCGTTTTAGCGTTATTTCTTGTGGAGATTACGATTGGATTTGGATGAAACAATCAATTGGCCGAGTTTGGATTGGGCATCTGGGACCTACTAGCTCCAAACCCCCAGTCCATACGCGCAATGTTCCCATCAAATTTCGATGTGGGTTCCTTATTACTTCACAACTTTAAAACTCCGTTCAACACTAGGACTAGGCCTACCCATACTGCACCCGACTTAACTCAAAGTGCTCGTGAAGTAATTAGGGCCTACATTCAAAACAAAATAATATTCAGAATGATTCAAATTTGAATGGTTATAGGCATACAATGTTTATTCCACCTTAATCAAGAGCATTAAGTCAAAACTTTCAAATTCGCAATTTTCAAATACAGTGAATGGGTGATTCTTTCCCACTTTATTGCAACGAAATAGGATTAGCCCGAAATAATTATGTCCTTGTTTTCTTCTACGTGCAAGAAATCGCACTTCCTTGCCTTTGTTTCACCATTGAATGAATTTAAGAAGAATCAGTAGAATTGGACATCTCCATTTTTAGCACCTCACATGCTGGCGGGTGTGTATTGCCTCCATGCCGCCTGTTCCATTAAGTTCGCCACGACACGCCGTAAATATTAGCGGGGCTAGGGCCATGCGAACACGGTATCGCCTCTCTCGGGCCTCGCATCACCAAATCGTAAATTACTCGGGGCATTGTGGATTTCATACGCGTCGCATTTATTGGAAGCTCAGCTTACATGTGTCTAGTAAAGAATATCAATCCCATGCTTTCAACAGTCGTAAACCATTGCAACTATAGTATCACTCCTGTGAAGGTTTTTGAGAAATGTGAAGAACGTATGTTCCAAGGGAGACCATGCTTTCTCTTTCACAGCGAATGATATATAAGAGAATGATATATAAAACGAAGTGACACTAAAAGACTGAACGAGAAGAATGTAATACCTATGCTAAGAAATCACATGAAATTAATGAATGTATGCACAGCCCTGTCCTCGTCGCTTTAAAAGTTGATGATCTTTAAAAATGGCCCTCCCTATGTTTTTCGTTCGGAAATTTGATGTTATGAATGAAATGACTGTCAAATAATCTGTTCATCCTAAAAAAGCTATAGGCCGAGAATTTAACATCATAATTTGCAGTCACTGAAATGGAATAGGCCTAAGGTTCGAAATGGATATACATTGTAAAACAAGAGAAACTTGAAAAGTGTTTTGCAGGAACTTGGTTGACTTTAAGTCCAACCCTTCAAGTAATAGGCCTGGGGCTAAATGTTGTCCATTTGACTGGCGTGAGTTCTTTAAGTTGGTACAGAGCCGTTGTAGCCTACTAGGTGTAATTGACTTGCGTATGAGGTTGTTTTCAGATAGAATACGTTTTGCTGGATTGTGCTGTAATTTCAGATCAGTTTCAATTAAAATTTTTCTCGTTGTATATAGCCTACTGCTATTTAACCAAACTATTAGCTGATTAGCCTATATGAATTATAAGTCGAGCGACTCGGAGCCTTGTTGATAGATTGGAAGGTCATATATAATTATACATGTACTCTTCATCTTTTAATCCCTCTAAACGTTGCTTACAAGATTGAACATTAAGAAATATCATCAATCTCTTTCGCAGGCTTTTCCATCCTTGAACTGGGAACCTGATGTTAGGACCTTGGTCAAATTGTATACAAAGCTTTCTATCTTCTAGCATAGGGCTGAAGTCACCCAACCCTATTGCCAATATTCAGGGCTGACAGGCTCACTGACTGACGTTTACTGCACCCCCCGGAACGCGGTTTTTGAAAGCACATTGACCGAAACGTCTGCAGATTTGCCGCCGAATCTTGAAATTCAAAACCAGGTAATAATCAGAGCTTAAGTAATTACGCCCAAGGGAAATTTGTCGGGTTTGCACCGGGGTGGCCTGATATATACCCTGTAAGGCACGGGGTGGTTAGCAGTGATTGAAACAATGCTACAAGGGTTTAGCTTTCATACACCATTTGGCAAATTTCCCAGTTGCCTTATCTCAAGATAAGGCCGACTTCGTATAACTGGCCCTTGATCAAGCATTGGATCATATACATGTAAATACCCCAGTTTCAGACAAATTCAGAAGACACCCGATTTCAAATTACATTATCGTAAACTACAAATTACTTTGACTTTAACATTCATCCAAACCTTGTGTCTGATACACAGATCATTATCAAAATGCTTCCACCTCTGAAATATCACAGAAAGGCTCATCTTTTCCCGTTCTTATCTTGGAAAGCGGAGGAAGGCTTTGGTACCAAGGCTGAATCCAATGACTTCTGAATACATAACGCCATTAACGCCCATTAGCTTTGGGGAACGCCCTCAACCGTCTAACCCTGTCGATCAATGCAGGAAGTCAAATGCCTCTATGGCGCTCTGTATACTAATAATCAACGCACTGCCATCATCCATGACCCCAATGCCACACATTACCCTTGTGGTATTCGTTGCCTGCTATAAGCCTGGCAGTGAGCCTATCCAAAGCAACTACCCATGAAGCAAAAGATCGGCAAAGATAAATATAGCAAAGCGCAGAAGTGCAGGCGGAGCAAATTAATTAATTAATAACATAAAAAAAATATTTAAAAAATCGATGACGAAACCCACCCACATAATCTATATACAAATCTAACAATAAATGAGAAATAAAGAAGACGATTAACTGAATTAAGTAAGATTATAGAAATTTGAAATTTATTGAATACAAATACTAAGTTTATTGTTGCTATTCTGTGCTTATTTAGTGCATGATGGAGTTAAACCCAAGCAGCATTGGTAAAGCTGCATTAAAATCCCCACAATTTATACTCGACTAATACGATGAGCACTGACCGGACACCAGGCCTCTAGATCTAACAGTAACACTTAGGAACTTTGAGGTGATTGACCGCGATGAGAAAGCAGACTACTTGGGAACCGGACGATAATAAAAAAATTGCCCCGCGTTGACCTGGAATCGGCGGAGTGACCTCGGCACGATTTATGAACGTCAACTCTCGCCTCCCACATGTCTGCAGCGCGTTACCACACATGTGGGCTCAACACTGAAGGATTGAGACTCAAGCAATATTGGAAGGAGCATTCTTACGCCCGGTTTTGTCAGACAGGTTGGAAGGGACCCTTAACTTTTGGCTAGCTCTTCAGCATACAGTGCAGTTGTTATCAAAATGTCGATCGTGGGTGAAAAAGTAGAGATAACGGTGTCTCTAACTAACATGTCGTTGTGAAGGTAAAGCTTGGGTGTCCAGATATCCCCTTTCGTTTTCGGTGGAAAAAGTATATTATTAACAACTGTTTGATTTATGGCTCATTGTAGAAGGCAAACAATGAATAACATTATGCTGTGTGTGATGGAAAGACACAAAGCTAGTTCTTGAGGCTCACTGTGGATTGATATTAAAGGATTTTAGTTTTAGTTGAGTTGAGTTGAGTTGAGTTGAGTTGAGTCGAGTCGAGTCGAGTCGAGTCGAGTCGAGTCGAGTTTAGCTTAGCTTAGCTTAGCTTAGCCTACCTTACCTTACCTTACCTTACCTTACCTTACCTTACCTTACCTTAGCTTAGCTTAGCTTAGCTTAGCTTAGCTTAGCTTAGCTTAGCTTGGCTTAGCTTAGCCTAGCTTAGCTTAGCTTAGCTAAGCTTAGCTTAGCTTAGCTTAGCTTAGCTAAGCTTAGCTTAGCTTAGCTTAGCTTAGCTTAGCTTAGCTTAGCTTAGCTTAGCTTAGCTTAGCTAAGCTTGTTTTTTTTTTTTTTTTTTTTTTTTTTTTTTTTTTAGTTTAGTTTAGTTTAGTTTAGTTTAGTTTAGTTTAGTTTAGTTTAGTTTAGTTTAGTTTAGTTAAGTTTAGTTTAGTTTAGTTTAGTTTAGTTTAGTTTAGTTTAGTTTAGTTTAGTTTAGTTTAGTTTTGTTTTGTTTTGTTTTGTTTTGTTTTGTTTTGTTTTGTTTTGTTTTGTTTTGTTTTGTTTTGTTTTGTTTTGTTTTGTTTTGTTTTGTTTTGTTTTGTTTTGTTTTGTTTTGTTTTGTTTTGTTTTGTTTTGTTTTGTTTTGTTTTGTTTTGTTTTGTTTTGTTTTGTTTTGTTTTGTTTTGTTTTGTTTTGTTTTGTTTTGTTTTGTTTTGTTTTGTTTTGTTTTGTTTTGTTTTGTTTTGTTTTGTTTTGTTTTGTTTTGTTTTGTTTTGTTTTGTTTTGTTTTGTTTTGTTTTGTTTGTTTGTTTTGTTTTGTTTTGTTTTGTTTTGTTTTGTTTTGTTTTGTTTTGTTTTGTTTTGTTTTGTTTTGTTTTGTTTTGTTTTGTTTTGTTTTGTTTTGTTTTGTTTTGTTTTGTTTTGTTTTGTTTTGTTTTGTTTTGTTTTGTTTTGTTTTGTTTTGTTTTGTTTTGTTTTGTTTTGTTTTGTTTTGTTTTGTTTTGTTTTGTTTTGTTTTGTTTTGTTTTGTTTTGTTTTGTTTTGTTTTGTTTTGTTTTGTTTTGTTTTGTTTTGTTTTGTTTTGTTTTGTTTTGTTTTGTTTTGTTTTGTTTTGTTTTGTTTTGTTTTGTTTTGTTTTGTTTTGTTTTGTTTTGTTTTGTTTTGTTTTGTTTTGTTTTGTTTTGTTTTGTTTTGTTTTGTTTTGTTTTGTTTTGTTTTGTTTTGTTTTGTTTTGTTTGTTTGTTTGTTTGTTTGTTTGTTTGTTGTTGTTTTTTTTGTTTTTTTGCACGAGTACTATAGGTCATCCATCAAATTCAGCACGATGCCTTTCATGTCATGGCAAAGGAGAAAATAAGAATGTCGTGTGCGTTGTGTAAAGCAAAGTAACCTTAGATCTCACAGTCTCGAACAAGTCCTTAGCAAACAGTGGAAATTGTTCGGCTGATCTCTATTTGGAACAAACACGAGGCATGTAAACACCATAGCGTTGCTCCTTCATTTTTTCTCTGTCTGTCTCTGAAGTTGTGCTGACTCTCCCTAGTCTTGTACCTGTATATAGATAAAGACTCAATAAAATAAATACTCGGGAGTCAGAAAGATGCGATGAGGCCTGCCATCGGCATGCTAACAATCATGTGTTCTTTCATTTCAACAAAATATGGAACTTGTATTTTTTTATTCGAGTACTTGTAGGAACACAGGTACAGTACAGTACAGGAACACCCCAAATATTCAATGATTTATGACTTTTATTTGTTAATGTTCTCAGGTTATAGTCCTTGTACTTTTGACACTTTAGTCCTTGTAGTCTGGCTGCAATCAAGACTAATACTAGAATGCTACCCACAAGAGGTAGATTATTAGCAAGACTTTACTGGTCCGTGTCAACCAGTCGTGTGGGTCTCTTCGTGATTAGAGCTAGTTTACTTAGAGTTGAAGGCTCAAGTGTTGCAGCTTGGCTTGCATGGTGATGAGGTTGGATGGCCGAAACCCCATCTGAGGTGCGGATTGATACCTCCCTCTCATCCTTAGCCAATCAAAATGCGCCGCCGCTGGCACTTCGCGCCTGCGCACATAGACGAGTGGCCACTAGCGCATCCCATCATCCCATTAACAAGAGGGGAAAATGGCAGAAATCAAAATATCCCGTATGCATGACCAGGAAAGAAGAAAACGAAAGACAGGGGGTCATGATACTTGGCTGCCTCGGGAAGCCAACCGCGGTTTAAAAGTTACAACTCGCTGCAGTCGGCAATCACTTCTGACCACTCGGATCTTGTGGATTAGCTGTAAGTGTTGTCTGGGAACTTTTGGTGACCGAACGAGGCTTGAGGCCAGGGACGTGTTGGCGTACACGGCTGGTGTTTGTGTGTGACGTGCATGCCCTGTGCTGTCAAGCATCAGTGGTTTCCATCCATAGGCAGGCTGTAGGCTCGGCGTCAGCGCATACTTTCGACGAATGGTTGACCTCGGCAGCAACGCCGGACGATCCCTGGCACCGCACTGCAGCGGCACCGGTAGCGGCCTGGATCTAAGGTTGTCGACGGAGTTCAACCGGAGCTGCAAAATCGAGCAGGCGCTGACGATGGGTAAGTGAAGTAGCCAGCCCGCGCTGTGTTTGCATAGACGGCAGGGGCCGTGCGCCGCTAAATGGCGAGAACGGGAGGCGTGCGTGTCCTGAATACCGAGCCTATTCAATGGCCCGCTACGCGGCGTGCCATTACCGGATTTCACGGCCAGACATGGGAGACTGCTTTTCCCCGGCTATACTGAATTGGCTCAGGAGGGAGACAGAGAGGGGGACTGAAATACTACTGTCCAGCACAAACCGGTCAATACGACCTACGAACGCACGAGCTGCATCTCAGACAGTCGCCATCCATAGAAAAAGAAGGGCCGGTGACGTAGCGGGCCAGCAATCCATGAATTTCAGTCAGATCCCGAGCACTTAAAAATACCTGGCCGGCCAGTTTTAGGAGAGAGTCTTGGTGCTGTTGTCCGCCTTGCCTTAAGTGCTGGATACAAGTACTGGCTCCATTTCGATCCTTGCATAGCCACGTTATTTACCCCGCTGCCTCCTCCTCCCCCACCTCCGTTAAAGAGTTTTCCAGTTCCTATTTCACCCTCGCCAGCCCCGCTATTAGACGGACGGTGAAGTGGGTGGCATCCTGTAAGCCGCAGCTAAAACGCTTTATCGATTGCTAATCAATTTCAGTTTTTCCGCTTCTGACATGGAGAAAACACACACAGGGGAGATGTACAGCCAGTCCCGCGTTGCAGACCGCGCTAGAGGCTAGACTCTTCCGTAGTCTAGTTGAAATGTTCTTAAAACGCAAAAAGAAAAAAACACCCCGAAATATCTGCACGCCTGAAGCTATTTCTCTTGGTTTAACAAGGTTATTGAAATAGTCTTGAAAAACAAAAGCTAATAATGTTCATTTAACTTTGCCTTTCCAATAAGGATTGCTCTTTGCTATACTGGTTTTGTTGTTGCTGAGAAATTCATCATCCTTTTTGTTGGTATATTTTCCATTTATATTGAGATGCAATGTTTGAAGCCTCGACTTGTTTTGACTGCCAATATTATGTAGTGATCTTGTATTCTGAAATTATCAGAAGAGAAAAAAACAGATGCAAGAAGTTTTTATCATCTATTATGGTGGAGTATATTTCCCAGTTTGTAAGTCGGCGGAGATTCTATACGGTGCAAACGGGACTGTAACGCATGAGGTGAATTGTAATTCAATATGTCGGCTTGCCAAGGAAAGCAGTCTTCATCTCCGTATCTTGTGTGTACAGTACTTGGGCCTCGCCCTCAGAAATTAGGACGAGAACCCGAAAAGATACCCGAGATGTTATATTGAAGGAAGTGAATGATATCGGACTAGTCCGCTCATTGTGATTTGATGTTGCCAATACAGTATTGTTGACTGAAGTAGACGCGTGCCTTTTCCGTTACCAATCGGTGCCGACGTTGGATATTTACGGGGGTCGCTTGCAGATGGACCGATTGTTCAGAATACCATGGTATAACGCTGAATTAGTTGTTACTTGATGCACGGATGGAACATTGGGCTTAGGAATGGGCAGCAGTCTCTATACCACAACCCGTGTCGTCTTATCATGCCGCGTTTCTTACAGCTTGTCCTGCCTCCACACACCCTCACGCACTAGCAATAGTCTCCCATTTACCCGGAGCTCGGTCTACTCAGCGTCGGGCTCAAATGTGTCCTGACAGGGAGAGGAAGCCGTAATTCTCGGGGAAGGGTTCACTTCTCTGCAGTCATTTAACACCTTCCCCTTGTAAACCACAGTGATCGCATCCAGTTTGTCAAGGCGAGAGACCCCGAGGCTGCATGGCGCATTGTGGTACAGGCCAGACACAAGCTGACGCACTGTAAATGTAATGAAAGTCAGGTCGCCTGGCTGCGCTCTTCACTATTACAAAACCACACACTCTCTCTGAAACAAGACTTGCCTATCATTTTAGGCGAGTTTCTGAACACCGCATTTGCCTAAAATGAATGGGGATTATTAGAAAAGTGTTAAAACGTCTTACGGCTCAAAATATTCAATCCATTGCATCAGCACTCCGGGCGCATTGAACACCCTTCAAATTGCTCGAGTTTTTTAGGTTTCAATCTTCTCAAATTCCAGAACAGATGATTAAAAAAACACGTGTGGTAGAGAGTATATGATACAATTTGATAGCTGAGTAAATATTAACACATCCGTGAAATCCCAGCACCTTATCCCAATAGAAATTCTCCTTCCCTACCAAACTTCATTTTGATAATATTGTTTAATTTGAGGATAATATCAATCAAATCCCGATTTGGATTTGCTTTATAGCCTAGCCAAGACACCAAGTAGCTAACGACACGTTTATGTGCATTTGTATTGTTGATTATAGTTGCCCTAATTATTTCGCGTCGCATTGACGAGACGGAAGGGAAATTGCACTGAGATCCTTCGATTGAAAATGCCATTCTGCAAACTATAAAGTACATGTAACGTAAAGGAATAAATATGATATTTTGCTGGAAACACCCTTGTAAGAAGGATTTTGACATTACTGTTATCAATGATCAGCAGTTGATAAGCTTGATGCTGTGCGGTTACGTTAAATTCCTCATTGCAATATATTGTTGGTCAGCCTTGTATCATAAACTGCACTTAATACAAGACATCCGTCGTTGTAGATTTGCTATTACCACGGATGTTCTGCAGGCAAACCTCCCAGCTAGACAATTGTCTGTTCGACACGGTTATATAGACAGAGGCTCATCCCACCATACCCCTCATTGTTGTCCTGTGTACACCTTGGCAGACAGTGACGCGCTTGTGTCATATTGTACGTCTCAATCAGGTCTTCACTAAACATGGTGTATTTTACTCATTTCAACTTAGTGCAGAAATTTGGCATTTGACTATAGGCCCCACACAATGTCCTTTTTTTCTTTTCAAGAAAATGTTGCAAATGCGATCGCATAAGAATAGCAATATTCTGCAGGTATATTTTGAGGTATCGTTAAAACAAGAAACAGTAACAAAATGTGAAAATGGAATTTGACAAAAAGACCACCCACTCCTTTCTTTACTTTACTTCCTTGAAATCACAGAGACGATAATCTTCCCGCTGTAAAATTAATAATTTCTATTTTGTTCTACACTCCAAGAAAAGTATAGTTCATTGCAAAGATTCTTCATTGGGTTACACAAATTATTATATACGATACGATCCAGCGATTAATTTTGGACCATGTACATTATAAACTTGTACAAAGCTGCATGAACAAAGGCTCGGTTACCTGATGTCTGTTTTGTATTTGACATGCAGGATACTAAACAGTGACCTGGCCTTGCCGGTCAACGAGTTTCATCATTGATATAGCCACGAGGTTCTTGTTAACTCTCGTCCCCATCAAGAATATTAGGATGGAACGGATGACCGATGTCGTGGTGAATACAAGACCCCACGTCGCTGCCCCATTGGGTCGATTCCTTAAAAATCAATCCTGAATCACCGCGAATTAGCAATCTTTGGAACTGCATTTGAGTTACATGCACGAAAGGCTTCTAACAAAGCGTTTCGAATCGTAAAAGCATTTCCATCAGTATATATTGCTAAACATTTTCGACATGATAATAAGTGTGAAAGCGATAACAATTATACATAGGGCTATCAAGAAATTGAATAACTTCCAATGTTTTGACATTATTCCTTTCTCCAAAATAGTATGTTTATAGTTGGAATGTTTGACTGCTTGTATATGAGGATGCTAGACCTGAACTTTGAGAATTTGTAGCCGGTATATAACTGTAACGCATGCGCAGTCGTTTACAAGAAACACTCCAAGCCGTTTCCAGGCAGTGAACTGAACTATACTTCAGAGTATTCAGGTCTCTGTTCTCTCTTTTTATTATCGCCAGAAATCACACTTCTGACGGGCCACTTCAGAGGTTTGTTTTCCAACACTGCCACCTCAGTGGTCAGAATCATGCTTGGAAAAAAAAATGTTCACGAGCACAAGAACACCTCAGTATGTGCAACAGGGCTTTGTTCATGTATCGTATTGTTACATTGCATGATACTGTAAGTTTCTATACGCACATGCCCATATTTCTAATACAATCCGTGACCCATGGAACGAGTTCATTCACAATCAACCAAAACTCATCTACTGAGCATTGATCACTTGTCACCTCAGACTCACAGAGTACCAGGGGAAACCCCGATCACAGTAATAATATAATGCCAAAAAAGTTGCAAACTCCGTACTGTCTAAAATGACCAAAATGCAAAACTCAACAAAAGTAGAGGGCTTGACGTTTCGATTTCAGCAGAACCTTTCTCACATGCAAAATAGCAAAGGTCCTGCTGGGATTGAAAATTAAAGCCTCTACGTTTGTACTCTATTACCGGTACCTGTTTATAACGCTATTTACTTTCTCCCCTCCTTGCAACACTTTTGTACTTTTGTTTTGTTTTGTTTTCCGGGAGAGGGGGTTGTATTTTTCTGCCGAACATCGTGTTTGTAATGATGGTGCTTGTATTTGGTGTTTTCTTTTCACTTTTTCCTGGGTGAATTTCCCATTTCCGATTCCACACACGTACTGCGCTCTGCTAACATCGCTCGCATAAGACGCTCCGATCTCACCAGCGATGCTGTCCCCTTTTCACTAAACTTCTTCGGCCCAGTGGACCCTATTGACCTGAATGAGCCAAGTAGAGGAGGGGGTGGGGTATCTGTATGCTGCCTTAACCCATGCGATGAGATTCGGCGGGATATGGGGCAAGGGTTAGGGGTGGTGCATGTAAGATGTCCTATTCTTCTCTTTGTCTCCCATCACCGGCGACGGCATTCCTTGCACGCCACGCTCCCTCACTCCACGTCCAATTTGCCGTCGCATGGAGCGGTTCGTGCCCGTGACTAGCTAACTACGGCCGTGACTGCATATCGGAGATTCACTCCACGGTTTCCGCGGGGGCTTGGAAGGGGAGCGAGCAGGCGCACCTAACTGTAGCCGACGCTCAGCTTCGTTTCCCCGGGCAGAGTAGACACACACACCAGCCAAAATTATAGATCGTCGGAACACCCTGCACTGCCGTTAATTGAAAACTCCCGGCACTGATTATCGGACGATCTTGGCGGTGCTTTAAAAAAAATCTTTGAGGGAGGAAGAGAGTGGGAGTAAAACAACAACCAAATAAATCGTTGATATCTTTTCTTTCTTAGCCACTTACCCCGGGGGTGTCATCTATCTTCCGTTGCGGTGTTGGGAAAGAGAACTAGGACGAAGATAAACACGTTATTGGAGGGCCGCAGTGGACACGCTTGGGCAAAGCATGGATTGGCGAACTAAACAAGGCCGGCGATAGCCGCCTACCTCCGGGCCCCAGATCCTCTCTCGTGCTCTCATCCCGGGGAAACCCGTAGGCCAGACAAAATAGCCCCCCTTGTCTTGTTTTGCCCAAGTTAATAGTTGAAATATTCCTGTGCCTCCTTCCTCCCTATTGGTGCCGCCACATTGGCTGCGAGGAAGGGGTGTTGATCTTCCACTTAACGCCTGGTTTTGATACCCCTGGAATATTTATCGGAGCTCATTATTATTCATGTGACACTCAGAAAGGTTGGAGAAAGACGAAAAAGAGCAGGGGAAAAGGGAGACCTGTAAACTTTTTATCGCCTTGGTAACTTAATAATGCATTACCATAAGTGGGTTTTTGTGTGGAACAATTGATATTTTAGCCGCCTTGCCATGCGGTTTGGTTGGAAAAGGGTTCAGGTAGGAGGGTTGCAAATGTCTGTTTTCCCTGCCATGCATTTTCATGAGAGATAGGTGTGTGTGGCGTGGTTATTGGTCAAGCTATCCCGCCTGCATGCGCACTTGAAAGTACAGGCGACGTCAGATTTCAAACTGCGCGATATAGATGAACGGGGCGCGGGCCGGAGCGACGTGCAATTTCGCGGTTTTTTTTCCCGTGCGTGTGCGCGTGTGTGGAGGCGCGTGCATGTCCGGCACAGCGCAGTGTGTATTGTTCAGCAACCCCTTATCGCCAATGTACTGTCTCCACTGCCTTTTCTCAAACGACACCAGCATCACCCACCCTTGCCCCGTTCATTTCCCCCTCAGCCATTGAGCTCGTCCATGTCCCCACTATCAAGCGCCCTCGCGCTCCCCCCTTGGTGGCTGGAAGCGGGATTCTTGTGTTTCGATCTCGAGCCAGCCAAAATCAATGCCAGTTTTGGATCGCCGCTAGTGTTTGAGCGAATCGGAAATGTAATTCACGTTGATCAAACATACCGCTGTCACTCTAATGGTGCACTCAACGCGCCCGCAGCAAAAGCCGGCGCTGGAGCGTCGCAACGCCAGTTGCTTTAGCAAACGCTCCCCGGTCTCCACAAGCCTCTCTCCCTCCACGCTGACAATACTAATACGAAAGTAATGGCTTTTTACGGGATGTTCCCCGCAGATCAAACATTCGGCGAGGTGAACCAGCTAGGCGGTGTGTTTGTAAACGGCCGGCCGCTGCCCAACGCCATCCGCCTACGGATTGTGGAGCTGGCCCAACTAGGCATCCGCCCCTGCGATATCAGCCGACAGCTCCGTGTCTCGCACGGCTGCGTCAGCAAGATCCTAGCGCGCTACAACGAGACCGGCTCCATCCTACCAGGGGCCATCGGCGGCAGCAAGCCCCGTGTGACCACGCCGAACGTGGTCAAGAAGATCCGAGACTACAAGCAGCGGGACCCGGGCATCTTCGCCTGGGAGATACGGGACAAACTCCTGGCTGAGGGAGTGTGCGACAAGTACAACGTGCCGTCAGTCAGCTCCATCAGCCGCATTCTTCGCAACAAGATCGGGAACAGTACGCTGGCACATCTCCAGCATGTCTACGATCCCACCAAAGATTCCCATCGGTCCCTCTACAGTCCCATCTACTCCTACCCTTGTCCGTCTCCAGCTAACTCTAAGGCGGCCATGGTGGCGGCGGCTGCCGGTCCCTGTGGTCCTATGAGGCACTGCCATTGGCCCTCATCACACACCGTCAACGATATCTTGGGATTCAGGTATCCTGGCACGGGAGATCCACACGGATCAGGTAAGATATCTCTTTATTTCATTTACGAATAATGCATTTTTCCCACTTGTATGAACATGTTTGTCTCGACATTTCGATTCTGTAATAACCTGTCTCTCCTATCTTTTAAAGCCTATGCACAAACAAATACATACGAAAACCTATACTGCTATACAATAGTTGCAATAAAGGTCCATGAATGATCGTCACCAAATAATAAGAAAGATAAAACTCCAAAAGGTGTTTCAAATTAAGTTTTATTAATTTGAAGAGGGTGAATGAAAAACCTGATGAGAGATAAGGTTTCCTTCCCTTCATATGGTAAATGCCTCGGCCTGGTTTAATTTGGTGCCAAACGTTGTAACCGAACGCCTTCAAATGAGGAAGCCCAGAAGATTTGGCTTGTTCTATTTATCCGATATCATCACCACTGACTGCGTGGATTGTTTTAAGGATCCAAGTGGCGTTCCCCGAGGAGGGCTGGGCTCATCTCAAATAGCCCGCTCAACAAACTCGCCCCATCCGGGTCCCCACCAGCACCCTTTGATCAGTCCCAAGTTGCGTCATTCGATGTGACCGCTCCACTGACCTTATCACAACACCAAAAAGCCACGTCCCTTCACCCCTTGCCCCAGCGAGGCTAAACAAATATTCACAGGCAGGGGGGCAGGGAGGGGGGCGGACCCAGGCACTGGCACAGCCTTTCAGACCACGTGCAAGAAGAGAGAGAGAGGGGGGGGGGGTCCCGTCCTCCTGCCATTCCTTGCACCCAAACCCGAAGAATTAAATGAAAGGCGTTGCTTGTATAGCCTATACAGGATGTTGGTTGCACATTATAACATTTTCTCCACTCAAGGAAAGTGTGGCTCGCTAATAGCTCGGCTATTCAATTAGCATAATTGTTCGGTTCGGACACTGCTCGACTCTCTTTATGCCAGGATTAGAGAATATGACCGAAGTGAAAGTTAGATCAAACAAATCAAAGGAATTGTATGTTGATATTGCAAAGATCTTTGAAGTCAAAAACAAATCGGAAACAACTGACTGGTAACTTTTAAACAATTTTGAAAAATGGCAAAGAAAAAAACTTTGTCCAGTTCTAGTCAAAGTTTTCTTCGCCATCTTTCAAAATTGTTCAAAAGTTCCTAGTCAGTATTTAAGAGAATGTTTTGCAGTGACACCATGTACTTAGCACATCATTTGAGGAGTGTGCGGCTCTGAAAAGAGCCGATATCTCCATGTTTCAGGCAGGGTGTACTCTGTCCGTCATCGGAGCCACACACCCCTTCTCAAAAGAGATGCATGGTGTCACCGCCAAACTTCCACTTGATACTTCCACCACACAAACTTTCAAGTCTTATCAGTCAGTTTTTCCTTTATTTCCTTGATTTATATTGCCAAAGCTGAATCGACTTTGTGTGATCCTCCAACCGCTGTAGCCATTATTGGTTGTTTGCATCTGAATGAAAACGGGGACGCGATCCCTGGAGATATACGACCGCAATGGTTAAATGGTTCCCCACACCGGCAAAGACTGTAATAAATAATTGACCTATTGGAAAACTACCATCTAATGGTGGGATAGTTTAGATAGTAACAGCACTATATAGTACGCGAAACCAGTGTGCTCAGACTAAAATCCCGGTCCAGTACCAGTTTTATTGTCATTTTTCAAAATCTTTTGGTGAATATTACAGTATTATGACGATCAACCAAAACGCTGGTATCTTGTTGCAGTAGTTGACGAAATATTGCCGTGAAACAAATGATATAATGAGACAGAGGAATAACCATAGAAATTGAAAGTTAGTGTGTCGGTATACTTGGTGGCTTTTATGATTGGTGTACAAACAAGGAAAGTATATTATAACATAGTGACGTGCTGTAGAACAAGAACAAACCATATCTTAGGCTATTCATATAATATACAAGGGGCCTATGCCATTTTCACTCCGCACTATGTCTTAAATTTTATTTAAAGAAGCTAACCGATGATGACGTTCTCATTCAAGATTATCATTTCACTTCAATGTCGTAAATACACAAAAACTGTTGCAAACTGCTCACCGACTAAAATGACCTGCAATACATAAATCACATCTTTAACTTTTAAAAGAATTGAATAAATGCTAGCAGCAATGCAAAGGGACAAGAGAACCCGACTTTTAGGTCCCAGTACGAACTTTGTCAAAGGAAAATGTCTTTTAGTGATGTTCTTTTTGTATTCCAACGCTAGGTCCTCTAAGTGTTATCACATTTAACATTCTCAAATAGTTTGCATTTTAATTAGCGAAAAACTGCTGATGAGTTGATATCCCGCTCCGTAGGTCCTATTGTCTAACAGATTGCCAGACTTTTTAATCCAGTGTCTCATCATTTGTTCTGTTTTGATTCCATTAGGGGGCAGTCTCTTCTGAAATCTGTATTCGTAATCCAAACCGGGCTGTCTGCCAAAAGGCGCGTGTCAGGCTGAAAATGTTTTTGTTGTTATCATATCCTCTACTCTACCTAAACAAGGCAGCATGCTTTAATAAAAAAAAACCTGAATGGGATTTCTTAAAAATGTGTTGCTCCAAATGTCTGGTGTTTTTATAAATGAAATTGCTGCAATTCTGTACAAGTTTATATAAAGTTTGAAACAAATACGATATGCTTTTAATATAGCTGATTATGACGTATGGATGTAAGTGAATAATTAAATGAAGTGCATTATGAATAATTTCTCTCAATACTTTTCATGAAGCTTTTTAGATCCCAATGCAGGGCAATGCTTGTGCATAATTCCATGTTCATATCAGCCGAGTTGGGAACCCAGCATATTGATAAGGGCTCTCCCAATGTCTTTTCCCTTCACGGTAGAGTGTGGCTGGCGTTGGTCGTGATCGTGTGCCTTGTTTGGTTTGGTAACTGTGTAGTGTGGTAGGCATACGGTCCTGCGTCTTGCACCCTTTCCCCTTAGTCATTCGACATTACTGTAGCCACAGCTTGGATAATGTGTCATCAAACAGGACCTTATGAGAGCAGTTCGTATCAAAGCGACCCCCTACAAACTCGCATCCTGAGAAAAGGCGTTATTTTCCCTCAATGAAAGGAACGTAATATCACTTGACACATCATATGAATATATCACGATCTCCTTGTCTCCATTGTGGTGCTAATTCGGTCGGGTATGTGGGTCATTTTATTGGCAATCCGGCCGGGGCTGAGAGAGGGCCGAGGCTCGCCGAGCCTGGCCTGTACAAAGTCAGCCAGACGTCGGTGAAGTAGGTAACACAACACGCGCCTCCGCTGTTGCGCAAACAGAAAGGCAAAGGCGGAGAGATTGAGCGAGATGGAGAGAAAAATCGGTCGATTCAATTAGAAAAGTCAAGGAATTAAATCATGAAAAAGCAATGATAGGGGGTATCGCCAACCAGACTGAGCGGTGGTAGCAATGTAAGGTGGGTGTACTCACAGTGATCGGATCAATGAGTATGGGGCTGTGTCTGTATCAGACCCGCATTGGCACTCAGACCCAAGCAAACGATATCAATCCTTTCTGCACTCTAGTTTCATATATGACAAGTTGTATTTGTGATTGTGATCCCACATTGTATTGATGCCTTTGTCTGCTGGTCGCCATTGTAGTGACTTCATATCAGACAAAAAAATATATATTTACTTTATACTAGGTCACAGACAACCCCAATGGGAATTCTCTTCAGCATTCAACATAAAAGTCATCATGCAGATGTTTTTTTTTTCTATCCGCATTCATTTGTTCACCTACTTTCGCCCAACGCCACTGCCAAAAGCTTCATTGTAGGTTGTAGTATAAGCTACGCCCCGTCTGGAAACCAAGCCACCGAGCCCGTGCTATTTCGCCCAAGGATATTGTCAAATTCAACACTCTTAACGACTAAGTAGCCGCCCCTGGTCGATGATAATACTGACCCCTTTGCCCCCCTATCCCGCCCCCTCTGTGTTCCCATCTCATTGTATATAGAGGGCCTCCGTAGATCAGCTCTCTTTGAAATGAAAACAAATAAATGTCACTGTGGCAGCGACGGCACGTTGTCCGTATGATGTTGACCGCAGCCCGTGCGACTTATCCCCAGACTTCCCCAAATACTACGTCTGAGATGATGAGGAACCAAGGCACCGCTTCAACCATGCTTCAACCCATTCGACCCCACTGCCCGGGGCCGGCCGATACCCCGTCCACCCCCTGCCCCATCCACCTCGTTAAAAGTACCGGTGATGTTCGGGGGGTATCGCGGAGACTAGACTAGTCAGGTACGGTGGCCTTTTTTCACTCAGGTCAATCGGGACCCTGTGCTCGTGACATTATTATTTGCTTGTTTAGTTCAGGTCGATTAAGATTTTTTCCGATCGGGGACACTGTTGGAGTGGTTGAAAAGTGTAAGATCTTGTGCGCCACCATTCGAAGCAAGCATTTTAGTGTCAGCATTTGAGTGGGAATATTCCTGTCTACAGTCCCCGATGCCGTGTGCTGGTTGCTTCGGCGCACCTTCAGCCTATTCCCTGGCGAGATGTCAAGTGCAAGGCAAATACATTACTGTCCGAAATTGGGCTTCGTATTCCATTACGATATATCTACCCCAGTTCGCCTTGATGTGTGGCCGCCTTTTGTTACAATGTTGGCCCGTGCTCCACCGTAACATATGCATTCCATTTCCCTGTCTCGATACCGACCTAGCCCCCCCCCCACCCAGACCGAAAAATGACATTTTACCGCCGACGGCAAGGAGAGAAAGTACTCCAGTTTTCGACAGGACTGGGGGGGGGGTAAAGTTGTGAAATTAGCCGTGATTGACTACTTAACCTGAATAGCAACTGTGGGCAACTTAGACACGTTCGATGAGGACCTTTTACATACTAGGAGTTCACCTCTCCGATGTCCTTTTCCGCACATATCAATTAGTTCTCCTCCAAGACTTAGTTGATATACTTGGGCTGGTTTCTTTGGCTTCCACGAGGTCTTGCCTGGGGAGAATGTTCCGTTGCCAAACAAGACCCCGGTTTTCTTCAAAATACTTCATTTGATCCCGGTCCCCCAATAATTATTCCAACTGAAAGAGTAACTGAAGAATGAACCATGAAATGGAAGCATGAAAACAAAACAGGCTAAAGAGTAAAACAAGGAATAGACAAGTAAAGTATAGCGATAATAATTCATCTGAACTCATTCATATTTTCCCTTTTCAAATAATGTTGATAATTTTTATAAAATGAAACATGAGACAGATGCCTAATTGGCCAGTCAGGCATACTAATGCATATCCACAATATGGGACCACACATCACCTTGACTATAATCTTGACCATCAATCTCATATCGGGTTTATTTCTAAAATGCTGCGTTTTTCGTTTGTTTTACAGTATAATTTAATTAAATTGCAAACCGAGTCAGATAAACTTAATTTTTTTTTTTTTTTTTAAAGAAGCCGCCCGGAATTTCTACAACAAATTTTACTTCTGTTATGCTGTCTTCGTTCGGTCTTCTCAATCCAAAAACTTGACTTGAAAACATATAAAATGTGTTCACGAACAAGCATGCACATGTTTCACACAAATTCTTTGTTTATATACAAGCGAGTGATTTTGTATCAGATACAGAACAACATTGGAAAACAAAAGTAAAATGCGAATCAATTTCTTAGGGAAAGGTAATCCTTTGTTGAGGCAATACTCGAAACTTTCAATACAATGGATGGTCATTGGTTCCATTGAGCTTCGCTTCATATTGAAGATAGAAGCCGATCTTCGCGACAGTAGATTCTATACGTACGGAAAGTTTGTCAGAACATTATTATTGCACGTTATTGCCCCTTATTGATTTGAATTTAATGGACGCAAGAGGGAATTTCAAAAACAACTTTTCAAAATAAACTTTTGTGCTCATAACAGTCATGATATCGGTCCATCTTACAGGTCGGCATGGGCCTTTTCGGATGATTTTTTTTCTCGAGTGTTGTAGACCTAATGTGAATCTACGCTGGCTCGATAAACCTCTTTCATGATTTGTGTTCCACACCATTATTCCGTGTGACTCCTCGCTAATAATCGTCAACCTTTCAGTATAAAAAAACCACTTGGATATAACTATATTTAAATAATATTACAGGTAGCTATAGATAGGGTCCTACTTGGATGTTTTGATGCAGGGCCACGGAGTATCATACATTTAAGATCGTTTTCTTTAGCGAAAACCGTTGACAGGACTGTAGTTATACACTTGTCCTTGTTGTTTTAATTTGCCTGTACATTGGAGCGCCTACCGATGTTTTGCGTGTCTCGTATTATGTACCGTGCGAGGTTCCAAACACACGCAAATATTAATGCAAAAAAACATTCCCCCTTTTGGGACAAAGAACGATTTTGGAAATGCTACAATGAAACTAGTTGAGCACCACACTGGGTATTCTGAGTTCACGTGGATCACAAAATGGTTGACCCGTTGACACAGTTTTTTTATCTGATATCTCCACAAGGGAAATTATCGGGAAACATGCCCTCCGAATGACATGTCTAGCCCAAATGTTTGTTTTTTATTAACAGGCAATTGAGGGCAATTTTCAAGTTCATCAACCCTGCTTAAATCACAATAGCATGCATACGGTAACGCTGTCTGCGTGCAGTAGCTAAATATACCGGAGCGATAGGAAGTGCTAGCCCATTTCTTTGTCCTGTGCATTAGGGGACTGGAATTCCCTTTTTCTTTTCTTTTGTGGCGTCGGGTGAGTCACTATACCAAATCTCGTCCTGCCACCGGGGATGTGCGAGATTTGGCTGTCACGCGGGTTTTGCTTTTGACAGGCAGCCCTTGCTGGTCCACCCATGACGCACCTGGTAACGGGGTACGGAAATCAGTGACGTGGAGGCTGATTTCTCGTCCCGTTTTTCGCAGAGGAAGGATGCCCATCATGTTTGCATTACACAGTCCATCGGACCAGTGATTAATACTCCACTGCGCTGTAACACGCTGTCTCCAACATGTCAAACTTGGTTCCTATTGGTCTAATGTTGTTTTATGCCAAGTTTGATTTCTACGCTGCCCGCGGGTATATGAATGCTTAATGACCCAGGCTGCGTTATGGTGTGCACATGGCTTCGCATATGCACCAATTGAAAGTTATTAACCCGGATTCAAACTCGACACTCATGGAGACCTGGTACGGCTGAGGTTGTGGGTTTAGGCTCAATTTTAGCCGTCGCCTGGTTCTACCAAACCAATGTTTGGTCTCGTCACTATGGAACCTGAATATAGCCAGCAGAGCGCGATTGTCAGCTGCACGCTCAAGCGAAGCAAGGCGGAATCTCGAAATTAAGTTATTGCATGGTTTTCTAAAAGTCTAATTTAAGTCGGTTTCCAGAACGTTAGTGGTAATGACGGATACGCTAACGAAGCAAGGTCTACCGAATTAGACACAGCATGGCCCATGTCACAGCCGAGCGACTATTCAATCCGGACATGCGCAGTGTGGAATGACCGCGAGTGAACCCCCTGCTAGGGGCCCGTTGAGGATCTGACCAATTTGTTGCAGTGCGCCTAAGTGCCGTTTCATGTGTCTATCTTATTACTGCTCTGTCAAATTTTATGGGCGTTCGCTGGTGTTGCAACTTCTAATCTGATCGCTGTCCCATGCGGCAGCAGCCCCAGTAGTCTGGTTTACCAGCACACACGTGGAGCCAGATACTACAGTCTGTCCGTAGAGAATGTCTGGCATTGGCCGCCCACCCCACATAACAGACGAGGAAACCAGATTATAAAGCTTCCCGAAGGAAACTTCACCGACATTTTTTTTATTAATTTAAAAAGGGACACATAGAGAGTTGTTTCTCTGTCATTGCCGGTTGAGGAATTAGGCCAAAGCTGGGTCAATGACACGAGCGTCACATCTGGGCGGGTGGGGGGGGGGGGGGGGTTGAGGCGATAGAAGCCGTGGGGCTTGGCGTTGACAGGCAACTTGCCACTCGGTTTTGCAACGGGCCATGGACACTGGGCCCCGCCATGCATGTGTGCTAGCCGAGTATTAACGCTATAGAATAAGTCATGTAGCATGTGTCGCCACGATGCCGTGTGCAGTCAGTGGTCCACGGGCCGGGCCTGCACCGTGTGGGTGCTCCCTCATCCTCACACTCACGCTCCGCTCATATCCCGGGGCGTCCGTTCTCAGGGTGTTTCCTAAGTGAGGGTGTAATCCTTCTTTAATCGGACCACTCACTGGTTTGGGTTTCTCCTGCCCATTGGCCTGCCGCTAGGAGACTATAGGGCTCAGGCATTATTTCGTCAAGGAGGATTTCATGCCTTATCAACGCCCGAGCCCATTGCATCGGTATGACGATCACTGCGGGAATGGGGGTGTGGGCCATTGTGTTAACACGTGTAGGTACCCAATTTATGAAGCGGCAAAACGTACACAAGGCTAATAAATACATCGGTAGCATCCTTACGAGTAGGTTCTTTCACACAATTCAGTAAGACTTGTAATATTTGTAAGACTGGAAATACTTGTCATGATAGAATGTATGGCGATGACTGAATCACCAAGATTTTGAACCAGACGAAGCCACGGCTGCCTCTACAGTGCAGGCATTCGGGATTTTCTCCTACTGTGTCTTCATCTCTCGGGAAACCAAGGATTCTTCATCATCGACTTTTGCCCGCATAGCTGTGAATAAGTTATACATAGGTCCAGGAATCCTTTTCCACTCCAGCCTCGTCAAGAATAATTATTGGAGCTCAAATGGTTTACCCTTCACCCCCTTCACTAAAATGAGAAATTCCAAGACGGTTTGAACGATTACATATGATTCCCGTTGATCTCAATGGATATTAAGGAAATGAAATGCATTAGCGAATGTATCCCCTTTCATAGAATCAAAGACACGATATTGATTTTACTGTTAGCCAGGATGTATTTATTATGTGTTTCGTTCCATTTAATACCGTTACAATTCCAATTGCCACTTTTAAGCATGGAAGGAGCTCCACAGAGGAATAATGCAAACAAATATATGTCATTATCAACATTGTCACTTGACAGCTCGTGAGAAATAAAAGAATAGTTGGTTTCCGTAAGATATACAGCCATTTTTACTTGTACCGAAGACGGTACATCTGGAGGATGGCAGACGTCCACCTTATAAGAGTGGGCGCAGCGGGCTCGATTCACCCATCACGTACGTGTAGTCGCCCGCTCCTCACCATCCACTGCACGCTCATCCATTTCACGCACTATAAACTTTGATGAGCCCGTGTGAGCCAGGCTGCGCATGCAATGGCATCACCCGTCTACGGTTTACGCTCCTTATGAAACACTCTAACACTTTGCTATTAACCCCAAAAACAGGGTTTCTCGAATGTATTGGTTGGAGAACGGATAAAAACCTATCAAAATATCAAAAGTTAAAATTTAGTGGCCCTGACGTTTCGATCCTAGCAGGACCTTTCTCAAAGGCAGAGTGACAAGGACAACACAGATACATGTACACGAAGGAAGGGGGAAGAGAGTGAATAGGACACGGATGAGAAACAAAGGACAAAGAGTAAAGCTGGAAGGGTGAGATCAAAGGGAAGGGCAAGGAGTAGGGTAAGGATTAGTGAGAAGAGGGGGAAAGATCAAACAAAGGAGTGTGAAGGAATGAACATAAAAGAAGGATTATCAGAAAGCTGCATGGTGTTAGTCATTATCCTCCTGGATGTTGAGACCATGTGGTTGAATAGTCCGAAGACGCTTCATCCACATTTTCTCACGGCTTAGACGGACAGCATAATTTACTACGGTGACCAAGGGATTCTATGCCAAGTACACTCATATCTGATATCGAATGATCAGGGAGATTGAAGTGATACCCAACAGGGGTGTCCATTTTACCGGTTTTGATTGTAGACCTATGGCCATAGATACGTTTTTTGAGAGTGTTTTTCACCAACATACTGAACATTACAAACTCTACATGAGATGAGGTATATGTTGTTTGAGGTAGTGCACGTGATAGAGCCATAGGTCGTGTGGGTAGTTCCAGAAGAATGTCCATTGAAAGAGTCTATTTCCTTGACATGTGTCTTGCAAACAATGCATTTCGAGGTACACTTAGGCCTAAATGTACCAAATTTGGTGGGAGGTGAAGTGTCCAAAGGGGGAACCTCTGCTCGGACAATTAAGTCACGCAGGTTACGGGGGCGCCTGAAAGCCAAAACAGGCGAATTTGGAATGGCATCAGCAAGACGATCTGAAGTGTCGAGTATATGGTGGTTTTCCTTAGTTATCTTCCTGAGAGGAGGAAGCGAAGGGTGGTAGGAAGTAACTAAGGGAACCTTGGGATTTGTCCTTGGGACTTGGTGGCTTTTGTTTGAGTGCCGAACTTCTGGGGATGGAATAGACTTTAGCAATGGAGTTCTTCACTTGGCGAGAACTATAGCCTCTATAGCAACAAAGTTACTGGCCAATACACGTGTATGGCGGCGAAAGTCAGACTCATTGGAACATATGCGCCTCAATCTGAGGGCCTGGCTGTAAGCTATACCAGTCTTACAGTGTCTGGGTGACAACTGAAGGCAAGGAGATATTGATGAGTGTCGGTGGGCTTAGAAATATCAAAAGAATGGAATACCAAACTGTAGTGTCCTTCACTACAGTAGCAATGATGATAGAATGTGTCCTTTGTTGTCCTTTGTTGTACCGGTAGCTCGTCTTGCTTCTCCAAATCGGTTATTTGTTCAGTCATATTTTGTACATTGAGCAAAGCAAAGCAAAGCAAAGCAAAGCAAAGCAAAGCAAAGCAAAGCACAGCAAAGCAAAGCAAAACAAAGCAAAGCACAGCAAAGCAAAGCACAGCAAAGCAAAGCACAGAAAAGCAAAGCAAAGCACAGAAAAGCAAAGCAAAGCAAAGCACAACAAAGCAAAGCAAAGCAAAGCAAAGCAAAGCACAGCAAAGCAAAGCAAAACAAAGCAAAGCACATCAAAGCAAAACAAAGCAAAGCAAAGCACGGCAAAGCAAAGCAAAGCAAAGCAAAGCAAAGCAAAGCAAAGCAAAGCAAAGCAAAGCAAAGCAAAGCAAAGCAAAGCAAAGCAAAGCAAAGCAAAGCAAAGCCAAGCCAAGCCAAGCAAAGCAAAGCAAAGCAAAGCAAAGCAAAGCAAAGCACGGCAAAGCAAAGCAAAGCAAAGCAAAGCAAAGCAAAGCAAAGCAAAGTAAAGCAAAGCAAAGCAAAGCAAAGCAAAGCCAAGCCAAGCCAAGCCAAGCCAAGCAAAGCAAAGCTAAGCAAAGCAAAGCAAAGCAAAGCAAAGCAAAGCAAAGCAAAGCAAAGCAAAGCAAAGCAAAGCAAAGCAAAGCAAAGCAAAGCAAAGCAAAGCAAAGCAAAGCAAAGCAAAGCAAAGCAAAGCAAAGCAAAGCAAAGCAAAGCAAAGCAAAGCAAAGCAAAGCAAAGCAAAGCAAAGCAAAGCAAAGCAAAGCAAAGCAAAGCAAAGCAAAGCAAAGCAAAGCAAAGCAAAGCAAAGCAAAGCAAAGCAAAGATTGGTCGCAAAAATGTCACCGAAGATACTGTGTGAATTCATAAAAATATTGCAGCAATTGAATGAAGTGAGGACGTCTGATAACTGTCATTTTTTAGCCTCAAATAATGACTATGTGTAACGACCGTCGGCATGTATGAAAACATGTTACAACCAATAAGGTGAGTATGCGCGGGGAATTATGCCGGTGTTGTATTTCGAGACTTTAACAACCTCGTACATCATTACCTCCAGGCCTGTTTTGAAAACAGAAAATTAGCCGCCAGAGCAGTAGAGTGGTGAAAAGGTAATAGATGCATGTGACTATATAGCGCCCAAAGGGCTTAGCTCACAAAGAGCTCAATCAAACAGGTAACTGATACCGTGCGCATCGTCCGCAAAGGATCGATAAATCGTTACGTTTCGTCACAGTAATTAGTCGAGTCGTGTCGCTCTGTCGGGACTCGCATTTCTATCGCCGGTGCATATCCCGCAGCTTTTGTTAGAAAGATCGGGGAAAAGTACGTTTCTTAAAGACACTTGCCATCGAAAGCGACACCAATAGGAAGAGAGCCCCGAGTAAGTTAAAAGCGATGCGATTCTGTCGGTGGGAGATGTTTTTTCTTGGTTAATTGCCGGAAAGTTGAGCGGACGGATAGGCCTGGTAAGCCGTAGCGGAGCGTTTAGTGACGCCATCGGTGATTCCTCTCACCTGGCTTCGAGCGCATGGATTCGCAAACGAGCGCCCCGAATGTATAAGCTCATTCGCCTATTCCTTTGTACACATCGGTCAAGTTGTACATTCACCGAGACATTAAGATACTTTTGTCCACTGCGTATAGTTATCGTTTCTCTAGTACTCGATAGCGTCAGAGAGGGGGCACTGATGGGCTTGTGTGTATACTATATAGGCACTGTAATAGCCAGAAATTACCCAGCGTCTGATGTATACGACGATGTAGGCTGCTCACTCAACACGTAATTGAATAAATGAATGAGTTGCCAGGTTCAATTGGCCATCCAACTACTCTACGTAAATAGCCACGATTTCTTCTACTGCCATTTTCATTTCCTAGATGCTATGGAAAAGTGTGTCCCTGCATTGCACTCCTTGTTTCAAGAATACATTGTATAGAGGGCTATTCAAATGCATTACTATGCCAATATGCCAATATGCCAGCTGTGAGTTTATATACGTTGCCACTGAGAACTATCAAAAAAGAAGGCGAAGAAGAAGAAGACGAAGAAGAAGAAGAAGAAGAAGAAGAAAAAGAAGAAGAAGAAGAAGAAGAAAAAGAAGAAGAAGAAGAAGAAGTAGTAGAAGAAGAAGAAGAAGAAGATCAAGAAAAGAAGGAGGAGGATGAGGGGACGGAGGAGGAGGAGGGGAAGAAGGAGGAGAGGAGGAGCAGGAGGAGGGAGGAGCAGGAGGTAGGAGGAGGAGGAGTTTGGGAGGAGGAGGAGGATGGTGGAGAAGAAGAAATATCAAAGAGGTCGCAACCATTTACAGGAGAAGCAATGTGGTATAAGACAAAGTCGAGTCTGCATCTATATGCATACACGTCTTTGATGCAAGACAAAGTCGAGTCTGCGTCTATAGTCGAGTCTGCATCTATATGCATACACGTTGATGTATCGTCGCGCGCTCAGAGCTGGATACTTCAAGTTCGGTCTCCATGAGTGTCTTGTAAACTGAACGAAACTGGCAGACAGGCCCTGCTGAGGAAGGAAATTACCTTTTTATGAGTTTTTAAACAACAATCTGTCTGTTTCAATAGCAACATCTGCTCGTCTTTCTGTTGGCGTTGCGTGCGTTGCGTGCACGTGGTGTCTTCCCCTCCCCGGGTGTCCGATAGATGGCACGAGGCGGAGAGTCCAAACAAGCCTGCTAAAACATCTCATCGCAGGTTGGGCTGGACCCTTCATTGTTATTGCAGTATCATATCGGTGAATGACCGAGCTGGGACAAGGAATTCATCATCGTCATCTTCCCCATCCTCCTCCTCTTCTCTAACAGACATTGCATAGCGTCCTAGTCGTACTGTTTGGCTATTTGTCACTCGTGACCTTTTTGTTTGGTTTACCGTTAAGCGGTGCTGTGGCGCGGTTTTTTTTATTCAATCATTTCTGGCCCGTGGTCCTCGTACTGGGAACACGAGGTAGTCTGAATTAATCAGCGTTGGAAAAATGACAGCGCTCTGATAACACTGGACTGGGCGGGCAGATAAGGACATACAAGGATTCACCGATACAGGAGACAAGGCAGAGCACATAATTGCCAAGAACACATACACGGGGAAAGAAAATGCGAACTCATTTTAGTTGACATGAATGGCAATTTCACACACCTATTCTTCGTTTACATCCTTAAATGGTATGGCGATCATACATGGAGTATCATTTTTGCGGGTCATACCCGTTGCATTTCCTTTACAATAATGATCTTACGAAATGGAGCCTGCTCCTCGCACGGACACCTCCTATGCTGGTGTTGTTCTAACCTCGCATGGTCTAGTGCCTCTCACGCATGATGCTATGTCTTTTAGTCATGGTCTGATAAAGACCAGGAAAGGTCTGGTACCCTGCGTCGGTGTTATAGCCCACTGCTGCGACTTGCACTCAGTAACCAGTTTCAGAGTGACGCCGTGCGAAGCCGAGCCAGCGACACATATGAGAGCTTATACATTGTGTCACCGCAAACTATATTGTTTCACCAACCATGCGAAGACTTAAGTCTTATTCACATTATAATTCGATTCGATTTGGGACCTCAGATTGTCATCTGATTGTTTCCGCAGCATAACGATCCCATGACACTATTTAATGGCCTTTGCCCCATAGCGCAGCGACAGTTTATGTGTGGGATACGTGTTGGCGATCCATAAGATGTTGCTTTTGCTTTTTGGATAGTTTTCTTATTTTGGGTTGACCAGAGACGCCGATTTGAAACTTGTGTGCTTCTTGTTACCAGAGGTAAATTTCATATAGGTGCTTGAGCGTCAAAATTTACTTAATCACAAAATGTCATGATTTACAAGATAACTTTGCCAATCCGAACCTCACTTTTGTTTCCTGCTAAGTAAGCCGCTTAAGTGGAAAAAAGACGGTCACATATTAGGTTCATCTTCTCATTTTTGTTATACTACCATAACACGTGTTCTATTGGAAATAATTTCAGAGGTTATTGGTGTCATCGTATATCCGTCCAATGCAAAGGTCATGGCAAGTCGACGACCATTGCTGTATACAGCTGTCTCTATAGGGTTCTCCTTTAATGTTTGGTTCGAGCGAGTTGTCTGGCACTGGAAGTCAAGCACCTCTTTGCCGGTTACCCAACCCAAGGCCAGCTAGCTTGGCTGAACTTGTCAGCACCCGGCTAGGCGTGCGGCATGGGGGCCTCGTGTGATGAGCGCTGCATGGGCCGAGCTCGCCCGGGTAGGCTTGGTATACCTAAACCCTCATGGGTTTCGTTCAGGGACGCTCCGTCGCCCTAGTGGGCTAACTTAGCAATGGAGATCTAAATAGAATCAGCCCGTGTTTCTTTTGTGTCTGCATCGATGTGAAGGTAGAAATAGACGGGGCCCGCTACACTGGAACAATGTAACCTGGCACTGCCATTGTGTGTTTTCATCATCGCACATATAGTGGTTTAGGCCTACTTTTACACAGGTGTACACAATGTGGAACCGGTTTTTGTTTTGCTTCTTATTATTTATCATTGAATATTCGGTCTATTACTTTGGTTTGGAAGGGTAACTCCATTAAGTTAACCCTTTTATAGTTGAGTATTGAACTTCTCAAATCGCCTAACGGCTACCCCATAGTTGCGGCTTTTAAATCTTCCCCAATTTGGAACGTGCACATGACCGAGGATTTACCCCCATTATATAAATACCCACATGACGTCACTGGGTTAGAACACGTGACTAGGCTTACCGCGAGTCACTGACCTCGCCGCCACCGAAGTGGAGGGAAGGGGGATCGGAATGATTTCAAAGGTCGCCCCGTGACACGTGGTATGGGCCAGCTCTCCTGCGTGTAAAGTACCGGTGACGACGGAGAGATTTCAGGGGCGGCACGCCTCGTCGGAGGAGGAACAACAATACATGAAGTGATCCATGGGTGCCAATTGAGTCCATCTCCCTCACCTCTGCTGACCCTAGTCCCCGACGCATCGTCAGGCGGGCCTGGTCGTCCGTGTCCCCGGTGGGCCATCGGCCGCCCTCATCCCCCTTCCAGTGGCGACCCATTCCTGGCGGGCCGGCTGCTCCATAATGTCGCCTATTGTTTCACCGGGCCGACTGCCCATCTCGCCCAGCGACAAGCGGAATGCCAGCCCAACTTGAAAGCAGCGGAGGAAAAAGTGAGGTCGAGACCCACGAAATGTCGAGGCTAGGCGCCTCAGGGCCGAAAGTGTTGAAAACCTGAAAGATCTCGACCGAAAAAGTGGCAGAAATCCAATACTTTGTTTAAAGATGGCCGTTTTAAGAAAGGCTTACAGGGATTGAGTTGGTCTGTTACGGTATACTGTCAGTCAAACTTACCGCTCTTACACCCCATGCAGCCCTTATCACATACTTTTCGTGACACGCACAATATAAAGTGCAATACCGTAAAGTAGAGGTTCAATAATAATTTTTGCTATATGGATATTAGGACATCATGACATAGACCTACTTAATAATCAAAATGTTCTATTTCGCCATAATGATGAAGGCGAGAAATCTAAACCATTTGTATCAGAACTTTGGGTTGAGACATGTATGATGGCAACACCTTTGTAAACTATTCCATTAAAAAAATAAAACCCATGATTTTATACAAAATGGTTGCGATCACCTGGATAGAAAAAGGTAAGTAAATCTTATCTTGCCTTGTGGACATTGGCACATCATCGATGGCTTGTTTCTAGTGGTTTAGACTCGGAACTTTTAAGAAGCTTAATTTTTTTTAAAGACAGGTTCGACAGAAATAGATTTGTGTGGTGCGTTTCAGAATCTGAGGGTCATCATTGCTAAACTCGGGATGGGGGTTGGCGTTGGGGTGGGGGTTGGCGTTGGGGTGGGTTGGGTTTGGGGTGGGGTTGGGTTTGGGGTGGGGGTTGGGTTTGGGGTGGGGTTGGGTTTGGGGTGGGGTTGGGTTTGGGGTGGGGTTGGGTTTGGGGTGGGGTTGGGTTTGGGGTGGGGGTTGGCGTTGGGGTGGGGGTTGGCGTTGGGGTGGGGGTTGGCGTTGGGGGGTTGGTGTTGGGGTGGGGGTTGGTTTTGGGGTGGGGTTGGGTTTGGGGTGGGGTTGGGTTTGGGGTGGGGGTTGGCGTTGGGGTGGGGGTTGGCGTTGGGGTGGGGGTTGGCGTTGGGGGGGGTTGGTGTTGGGGTGGGGGTTGGTTTTGGGGTGTGGGTTGGTGTTGGGGTGGGGGTTGGCGTTGGGGTGGGGTTGGTTTTGGGGTGTGGGTTGGTGTTGGGGTGGGGGTTGGCATTGGGGTGGGGGTTTGTTATGGGGTGTGGGTTGGCGTTGGTGTGGGTTGGCGTTGGGGTGGGGGTTGGTTTTGGGGTGTGGGTTGGCGTTGGGGTGGGGGTTGGCGTTGGTGTTGTTTGGCGTTGGGGTGGGGGTTGGTTTTGGGGTGTGGGTTGGCGTTGGGGTGGGGGTTGGCGTTGGGGTGGGGGTTGGTTTTGGGGTGTGGGTTGGTGTTGGGGTGGGGGTTGGTTTTGGGGTGGGGGTTGGCGTTGGGGTGTGGGTTGGTGTTGGGGTGGGGGTTGGTTTTGGGGTGGGGGTTGGTGTTGGGGTGGGGGTTGGTGTTGGGGTGGGGGTTGACGTTGGGGTGTGGGTTGGTGTTGGGGTGGGGGTTGGTTTTGGGGTGGGGTTGGTTTTGGGGTGGGGGTAGTGTTGGGGTGGGGGTTGGCGTTGGGGTGGGGGTTGGTTTTGGGGTGGGGGTTGGTTTTGGGGTGGGGGTTGGTGTTGGGGTGGGGGTTGGCGTTGGGGTGGGGGTTGGCGTTGGGGTGGGGGTTGGCGTTGGGGTGGGGTGCGGGTGGGGGTTACAACTCCTCCGTATGACGAGGTACGCACGTGTTTCCCAGCGCGACAAGATGGGTCTACTAGCGGCCATTGGCCCCTGCTATGCGTTGCGTCGGCCCGTCGCGGACAGACCACTTGGTGGCCGATGAAAGTTAAGCGTGCACCCGCCATCCCTCGGGACGCAGACAAATGGTATAATTTACAAATCAAGGCATGGCATGGCGAGTCCAGGGCAGTTATTTTTTCACGTTATGGGTGCAGCACAGCTTGGCGTTAGAAATTAACTGCGGGACGCATTCCCTGTGGATATGCAGTCATATCGGGCCAGCCTGATACAGAGTGACCAGTTAAATAGACAAGGGTCCTAAGGGGCCTATAACCGGCAAACAAACAAGAGGGAAATACGGGTTAGAATCATTCCAAGTGACACCGACGTCCACTCTTGTACAACGAGTGGATATGACCTCCACTGTGTTCGCAGGTTTAACCCTCGTATTTGATATAGTGTTTACTGACTTCGACCCCTCTACAAACATAGGAAAATGTCACAGAAAACTTTGAGTGGATCGGGATTTGAACCCGGGATCTGTAGTTTTGAGTAGTACCAGCACTCTTACCATCTGAGCTATCCAGCCCTTAGACATTGGCCTTCCTAAATAGTCAACTAGTCTTTGCCAGAAACATTCAACCATTAACTGCCGTATATCTCCAGGGCTCACACCCCCTTTCATTCAGACGCAATACAATTGTTGTTTAACTGGTTACAGCAGCTCGGGGATCACACAAAGTGGATGCGGCTGTAAAACAACCCAAATAAGAATGAACAAATTGAAATTTCATTTCGAAATCCAGAGTTGTATTAGTGCTATCCAACGAACTGCTGAACTGTTCGTGAGCTTGGGTCTAAAGTAAAACATTGCATGTTTACTGAATATAGCTGTTTACTGAATGAAATAACCATAATTATACAAACCTCAGAATTTTAGCGAGCCTGACGTTCCGATCATAGAAGAAATTTTTTCTTGTCATTCTACCTTTGAGAAGGGTACTGCTATAGTCAAAACGTCAGGGTACTCGAAATAACTGTTCGGATAAGTTTCCATGCAGGTTCTTCGCAAAATTTAATCTAATGAAGCTTTGAATGTAGTTTTACACAGACTGTTACTCCATTACGGGAGGTGAATGGGTGGTTATGGACAGAAATGTTGACCATCATTTCAGAAACGTCAAAATACTGCCCGAGAATGCATGTTTGATACTGAGAACATTGTAAACACTAGTGGCTGTGTTTAGGTTTGGGCAGAGGGTTCATTGGCCATCCGTCCCTAGGCCTTGTCTACACGCGATTGTCAGCAACGCTGGCAAGGTCAGGTCCGTCGTCCCACCTTGATTTATACTCGTAATCTGGGGGCTGCAAGCCAGCCTCAGTAGCCCGAGTGCGCCGTCAAATTTAATTATAGGGGTCATTTGGAAGATTAGCTGGGCCGTGGGCCCAGGGCGAGGCGTATACGGTGGTCCGCCGATGTACGATCGACGGACAGACGATTGCACGCTTCTGAAGTGCTAACTCCGTTGGTTATAGTGCTTGCATTCGTAGATACAGATGCCAGTAGAACCTACTTATAAGGAGCAAGGTCGGAATGTATTCATTTAGGTATTTCCTTTGTTTCAAGAGCGAGTCACGAGTTTGCTCGAGCATAATATCGCCTTGATTTACCAATAGGTGGACGGCTTCTCTTTCTCCGTCTGGCCACGTGGTAGAGTGCGGTATTTGCGGCGCACTCAGAGGCGGTTGTGCGTAGTATTTACAGCCGTGGCACACTGACTGGCCAATGTAGCGCGGTGACCCAGTGCGGACTCCGCCGGTCGTATCGGCATCGTAACACGGCGTTTGATGCGTCCCACGGGTACCAGGTAATATAGTCCAGCGTAGACCGCTGCTGACGTACGCTATAACAAGTACAAGGAAAACCCAACACGGTCATTCCATTGTACCCTGGTCCCCGACCAGCCCACCTCACCGAACGGCAAACATTAACAATATTATTCTTTTCGTTTGTAAACTGTCGGGGTGAAAATAAAACAGCGTGGGTTGGAGCACGTCGCCGTCCAGTCCTGTATGGTAATAGACTGGAATGCACGAGTGATGAGAGAGCGATAAAAGGCAAGAATTCGGTTCCAATCTCCGCAAAGGTGACCGACCGTCCGAGTCTTTGTGCTTCCATATGCTGCGCGGTGACTGCATCGTGGCTGCATCGGCCTTATCGAATTCCTTTCGCCATTCATCATGCTCTATCACTTCCGCGGACTCCCTCGCGACGTTTTCGACCAAGACGCATTACACTTTAACCAAAACATTTTTTTTCCGAGACGCCGTTGCAGCTTCAAAAAACACAAAAGATGTTTTCACTTTTCAGCGTAGTAATACTTTTCGCAATGTGGGCCAACATATTTTAAGTCAAAAGTACTGTCACATCGGCTCGACAAATCAGAATTTTGTTTCAGGTCTCAGACTTTCATTTGGAGCGAGGCAAATTTCTTAATTACACATGGCTCCGTCCGTTGTCCTGTATACGTTTTGTTTTCCACTGGGCGAGCTGTGCTGAAATCCAAACAGTCTGTCCAAGCCTTTCTCCCGGGGAAGAAAGAAACCAGATATTTTCGGATAAATAGATGGTACATTTGGAGCAGATTGAAGAGACACCAGTGATGGGGCGCTAGACAATCTCCGTCGTGTCTTTCCGCATCTTTTGTCTGCTTTACTCAGCTGAACTGGTCTGAGAGGAGGACAGAAGAGAACCGAAACACAAGAGACAAGAGAGAGGAGAAGCTGTGATGGGCTTCGGTGCGTCTGGATTAATCAAAGTCCCCGCCAGACCTAGGCATTAGTGTAATTGGCGAAATCCTACCCACACGGTCAGTAGGCGTGAATTCTTCATGACTATTTTGACAGGTTCAAAGCTATATATAGGTACAATAGAGTTGGCTGATGCCGCGATTCTGCGCGTTGTTCGGATCTGCCGTGTTGCGATGAGTTACATCGCCAAGTGTCGTTTGATGTCCTAGTGTCGCATTGTGATGTGCCAAGTCGTCTCGTGTCGCATTGTGCTGTGCCAAGTCGTCTCGTGTCATATCCTGTGGTCTCATGTCCGGGTTCTTGTCGTAGAGTGTTCACTGTGTATGTCAGCTTACTGATACTGTGCAGACTTACACAGCAATTCAATCAAACCCAAGCAAACTGAGCTCCATCCATGCCATTTCCCCCATTTAGACGGATACCAGCGATTCATGATGGAGGTTGAAGTTTTGATGGAATTGTTTCATTTATGGATTTGCTGTATACCGGTATTGAATGGCAAATGGAACTGCGAAATAACAATGTGTATAACCCCTCTCGCTCAGCATATATCCAAGCGTGTCTCACCATGCTGTAGGAAGTGTGTTGCAGACATCGTGCGGACATTTGTAGAACAAATGTGATTAATGGTGGTTTGTTTAGCAGCCACGCCGTAAGATCGGCGATATCGAAGCCCTGAAATCAGTGTCTCGCACGTTACTGCATCCTCGTGCACTGCAGCGTGTTGACCGAGGTGCAGTCAGGCGTGTCCGGCGCTATCTAGTCAGACACCGTGCCACACAGGGGGTGGGGGCGCTGGGTGGATGGTCCCGTGGAGGTGCAGGCTCTTGCCACGCTCGCTGGGCCCTCAGCGGCGAGCGAGCGATTACCGGATGTGCATCGTGCTCCTTTGCAGGCGCACCGTCTCCAGCATTGCATCAATCAAAAAGTGGTGATCAGAGAGACACAGAAGGACTGAACATTAGTAGGCTTTCCATGAAAGTACAAAGCAGCCACACGAATTAAGATAGTTACAGCTACAAGAGTTTAGGGAGAAATGTCGTGCATCGATAGCTGCGAAATCATGCTGTTCGGCGGGGTAGGTCTAAATATAAACTTGTACAATATGTCAATCAGACGTTTTAGGTCTATCTATCACAACGATATGGATTACCATTCTCTGTAAAAAAAACCACATTTTGCGAAAAATGCCAAAATCGATATACCATTTGTGATTGCCATACTGTTGTTCGTGCACTGGTGCTCTCTCGCCTCGACTACTGCAACTGTCTGCTCACCGGACTCAAGCAATCCGATCTTAATCGCCTTCAAAAACTCCAAAACAAGGCTGCTCGACTGATCCATCAAAAGCCAAGGTTTTCCCACGCCACACCTCTACTCACGGATCTCCATTGGCTTCCAGGTAACCAGGGCATTGTGTTTAGGACGGCATTGAACATGTTCAAACCTGTGTCTAACACTTTCCCACCTTATATTTCGGATATTCTTGATCTCAGGAAACCCAATCGTCAAGGCCTTCGTTCACAATGCAATCTGGTAGTTCCTCGTACCTTCTAGAGAGCCGGGGACCGCGCATTCTCCATCTCCGGACCTAAAAATTGGAATGGTCTTCCAACCTCCATCCGCAATGCTTCATCCACTGACCAGTTCAAAAGACTTCTTGAGACTCACTTGTTCAATAGGAACCTGTAATTCTACTTTGTTTTGTTGTCCACTTATCTGGTCTTTGTATTGGCACTCTCCCCAAAGTCTTTGCATCCCTGGAAAAGACGCTCTATAAATGCGTTTATTATTAATATTATTAATTTTTTTTTCGTTTTCGGAATGGGCGTTTCATCTTGACCGACACAATTCCCAAGTTCCCATCAATGTTATAATTATAGCCTTCGATTGATATTTTGATCAGATCAAGTTTGGTCAGAATGATCGCTAGAAATCGCCCAAAACGTTGAAAGTATTCTAAATGTGATTATAGGTTTTATTTCATATATATATATATCTATATATCTATATAGGGGGGCCTATCTATATATCCATATATCTAATACTATTTTGCTTGATCTTTATTGATATTTCAATCCATCAATTTAGCTTAATTTTTTTTAATCTTTTTCTGTATTTTCCTTCTGCAAGAGTTTTCCCAGTGCATTAAGGGAAAAGTGTATACATGGTCATTTCTACATAATTTCTATAGTCTTGATTTCAAATAATCGGTGACGCTTTACGCTATACAGTGCTTGGCTACACGGTAACTTTAATTTGTAACACGGCTGCATTATATTGCGCGTATCAACCCCTTCTGTTCCGCAAACCCGGCGAGATATGATATAAAAAGGTTTTTTATCACGGGGATGACAAATGCCTCGGCTGTGCGGTATTTGAACAAAGCACAACGAATTCTTTGTCCGCTGCCCTATATTACGAAGCCCATAAATTGCTCCCTTGCAAGTTGGGCGCGGACGACACTAACAAACCTCTTTGATGTGCGGGTGTCAGTAGCCTCCGTGGCTGGCCGGGCACTTTGCAGCGCCCAGGTAAATCTACCCCAGTCGTCCACCCATAGGACCCAAGGTGTGGACGGATATGGGCGGATAACTTTACGAGGCAAAGTCACTGGGGCTCACCCGATATCGCGCTCAGGGCCGCGGCGAACAAAGACCGAGGCGGAGCGTTGCACTCACCGCGCCCGGCGCCTACCTCGGCCCGTCTCCTCGGCTTGGCTGGCCCGTGCCGGCCTGGCTCTCCGGCCTGACCCCAGCCAACGGAATCAAGGAGAAAACCATGAAGGAAATGGACTCTGCCGAGTCAGATGAAACGGGCGTTGAAAAGTCACTCTAGACAGTTTCAAATCCGTTTTAAAGGTAAAAGCCACCCTGGTGTATTTATGGTGAGCGGCCTGCAAAATTACAGCCCTTATGATGAATTTTATTAAACCAAAACAATATTCTCCAATGTGTGAAAAAAAGGGGGAAAAAAATCAAGACATTTTCTTTTTATTTTAGTTATTTATTTTTTAGTGAGGCTTTCGCCCCATGAGTACCGTAGTATAGATACGACATAGGATCTATATATTGTTTCCATTATTACTGTTATATAAGTGTTTAATTAGAGTGAATGTCAAAATAAAAGATCTTATAGAAATTTTGTTTTTTAATTTTGCAGCCTATAGATAAGATTAAGGCATGGCTGGATACGGTGTAGTATGAGTGGGTTTCTGTTGGAATTGGACAAATCAATGACTTCTAATAACAATCTTTCATCGTCGTAGTATATGGTATGGTTTTTTCCTCTGTTTTCCGATGTAGAAAATCATGACTTCATTCTTAAATTCACTAAAAGTGGGGAGGTGCCGGAATAGCTGGCTTTTAGTGAGTGATTCTCGAGTTCGCCCGACCTGTTTGCGTTCGACACTCGCCATTCCCGTTCGCTGGCGTCCGTTAGCGTTTCGTCACGGTGGATGGCCACATCACTGGCACCCACTGTCAACCAGTTACCGCCCCAGCGCACGAACTGCCTTGCCGCGCTCTCTACCTGTTTGTTTTATCGGCATGGCCGCCGTTACCGATTGCATTGCGCCGAGTTGAAGAGAGGAGAAAGGGGTATAGACAGAGCAAGAACCAATAGGGCCGCATGTATCTTATTCTCGTCTTACTCGTTGGAATCGTGACTCGGGCCGCGGAGGGAGCGGGTATCCATGGACTGGGGCCAGGCGCGTTGACACGGGAAGCTGCCTGCGCGGGTATGGGGCTGGAGAATCCTGGCAACCTCACGCGCCGCGCTTCAGGTTCGACGGCACGCCAAAGATCGGCGCACACTTAGCGCTGGCCGGCCATTTTCCGCTCTGCTGGACATGATGGATCGGGTCGGGCGATAGATTACGGACCACCCCCTCTCCCATCCTCGCACTAAAGGATCTCTGTCCTCTCGATGACTACGCCGTGTCCCCAGGTCGAGCAACCTCCCCGAGATGCGCTCTAAAAAAATCAATGGGTGTGTGTGACACCACAGTATCGATCCTCGGTGCAATATCGACAGGAGACATCTTCCCTTCGACGCATCTGGGATCAAAACGCGCAAAAGGGAACAAGAATGCACCAAACATTCCATTTTCACTCATTTTTTGTTTTATTTCAGTTACCTTTAATTAGAGACATTTCGATGCTGAATCCCATTTAAAAAAAAAGTTATAGTCATTTAAACAACACGAATGGGTGAGAGATATAGGCTATACGTCGGCACTAGCCATAATAAACTGAAGGGAATACTTTCATTTTGCAAGATATTCTGGTATTCTGATTGGAACAAGAACTCTTCAGAATTGGGGTTGGTTCGTGAATCCCCGCTATAATGCTTGATAATGATAAACCACATACATGACATTAATAACACCGATGCATCGCAGACAGTTTGAAGACTGATCCCTGTGTAGAGAGGGAGGGCTTTTAGGCTGTAATTGTACTTTGCTGTTATGATGTTAAAAAAGAGGTTGATTTCACTTAGGGAAAGCTGTCTTGCACGCCCACTGATGTGATTGAACTTGTTGATGCTGTTCATCGCTACAGTGTTTACCTTGTCCGACTGCAGCCCATTACAACGCACTGAAGGGGGACTGTTCTTTAGTCACAGATAGCACCTTGATTGACGGCTACCTGCTCCATGTTTTCTTGCATTTTGTCCGGCCTTTTCCCAGCGGGACTCGGCACCGGCTTTCTTCAAACTGATAATTCCAGTAACTTTATTCATGAGGGATGAAGAGCCGGGCCAGAGACGGCAGGGATGATGAAGGCCCCCCCCAACCGCAGGCTTGTCCGACTGATATTAGATATTCATTGCGCCTGGCTGCCTGTAACTAGAGGGGCCGAACGGAGGGGGAGGGGTGGGGGCGGCTGGCGGGTTGGTGGTGTGCATATGGTCGTTAAGGAGAAGCAGATTGTGTGGGGATGGCGCAGTGTCAGACGACAGATTGCTCCGGCAGCGCCCTACAAAGGCGTTCAAATTTCACGCGGGTCTACTCGGGTCCGGCCGTGCCAACCTGTGCCGGCCCACTGTCGCCCGGCCGCGGTAAGGGGCCAGCGCCGATGCACCGCTCGAAATATGAGTCTTGGGTCAACATTTCACCGCGGACAGGAATCTCCGTTCCTCGTCTCGCAGGGCTCTTGATCTTAGCCCCTCGTTTGAGCCGCACTAATGGGTTATTAATAACCAATCGTGTCTGGTCACACAGCATCTCCATGGCACGGTCTCCACTCTTACCTCTTATGGCTCTTTTACCCCCTTCAAAAATCTAGAAGAAAGTACAGGGCCTCTGCCTTCTTAACAAAAGACCCGTGCCTGCCCACTCCAGCCCCACTTAGATCTGTCAAAGATTCCACATTTATTTAGAGATGAAACTCCCTCAGCTCCTCCCCAGATCGAGATGGACATTTAGACATGCGTTTATGTGGCTTCGCGGAATTGGGAGTGAGTTCCATCTCTTGACAGAGCCGAGGTTGGCACCGTCAGGGTGGCTGTGACGTGGGCGTGGATCGAGGCGGGCTGTGTGGCCGGCAGCCCGGTAAGGGTGGGCACGCTCGCAGCAGCGGAAGTCTAAGTAGGACAACAGGCGAGATGTCAGCCGTGTGCCACGGCATGCGCCCACTAAAGGCCGCGCTAGGATAGACGGGCCCTGGAGTCAGGCGCCACACCCATCGAAATAAACCACACCCACTCAAGTTTGGTCGCCACAAGTTCCCAAAATGACTTCATTTCAAAGTCTCGCTTGTCGGATGGGCCACTGGTGTTAGGCCTATATTGAAACTTTAAAATTCCACTCTTGGATGTCCAATCCAAAGTGTGATAACGAAATAAACCCCATTTTTGAGTATACTAAGGAGAAATGTTTGGAGGAGGATTTTTCGATTAATTGCCGGTAAAAGATTTTAATTTGTTTCCTTAACGAAATTTATTTTACAATATAGGCCTATATGAAGATCATCTTGGAATATGAAGATTTTGTTCGGGATCATTTTTTACATTTTAGCGAGTAATATAGGCCTATATTGATTACGATTTAATTTGAATCTTTGGTCAAATGTGATGAGCCATGGTTCAGCGAGGCCCCAGCAAGGCAGTGTTGTGTAACGAAGCTGAATGACCATGGATGCATAGGCAAAAAGTAACCCTAACGGTATTGGTGGTCCAAATTCATAAAGGGTTCATCTAACGAATCGGTAGAGGAATCTCGGTCGTACTGAGTGCTGATTGGTCCAGCCTTGGTCCACCGTCACCGTCTTGGAATCCTTCGTTCATTTTCTTGTAATATAGTTAGTGATGGTCCGCGGGTAAGTCATGATGGTGGGGGCGGGCGGGGGTTTGAACGCCCAGGGCCATAGGGCGAGCAAGCCGCCCTGGTTCTGGGCGAGCGCACGGAGGCCCATCAACTTACAATATGGCATGGAGCCTTCGCTGATCGTTTCCCCTCCGTCCTACCATGGCCTGGGGTGTGATTCTGGAGACTCTGCTAAGCACCGCCCGACCACAATGGGCTTCGGATAGCCTCTAAAAGGGTGGGCGTGTGAGTATAGCAGTCCACGATGCATTGAATCCTTTCTCTTACTTTTCATTTGATGATTATTATTTGGGTTAAAGCCTGCGCTAAATCACCAGGGGGGAAGGGAGTCTTGAGTGGCGTCTTATATTTAGGTCGGCTGTCAATTTGAGTTCCATAGACCCGGAACCTATCAGCATTTCTTGGGCTGAAGGCGGTCTTGTCAGTCATTGCAAAGAGGGGCGAACATTCGATATTTGACCAAAAAAAATCTCCCTGTGGACGCCTTACGGAGCGTCAGACTCCGTAAGTGCAGTGTGCACAATTCATATAGGTTTCCTTGGGTAAGTCAAGATGCACCCTATGTCAATGTAGCATTGACATCCTAGCATCCTTCATAACGGAGCACCGTGGGTGACTGAACACGGACGAAAGTACATTTCAACTCAGACCTCTGAAATTTTCATTTTCCACTTACCTTTCCACAAACCGACCTAGCAAGCAAACATGTCGTCTTATGCCGTATTTCATAGGCCTATATATTATCTTTCCTTTTTCGTTCTGTTTGACCACGTGTATTAATTTTAATCCCTTGGAAGGTCAACGTGTGGATTGAAGCGTCATGACCCCTGCTTATAGTTTAAACGTTCCCTCTGCAGTGCTGGGGTCTAGTTCTTAATGGTTTTGTAAACGTCGTAAATTTGCCAGCCGAGAACAACACATAGATTCGGCTAAGCGACAGGGCAAGACCACACGGGGCCGCTTCGGGCAGTGCTTTCCTTCACACTTCAGCTTGTGCCATTGATGTACAATGTTGCTGTAGACTTACCCCCCCCCCCTCCATATATACATTAGCCAGGATTGCAAATGAAGGTGACTGGTCGGCTTGATTGCATCATTGTTCTATACCGTATAGGCTTTGTTCTTCATTTCTGGCGCTGTTCCTTACCCGTGTGTCTCACCAGTGTGTCTGTATAGTGGTAACTATGGGTCTGGGTTGTTTTTGGTCAAATTATTAGTCAGTGTAATGTGAGTCGCTGGCTACAATTTGAGTTTTTCAGATCCTTCCCTTATTTCGTCGTCATTTAATAAGAAGCATGTGCACGTGACCCAGGAATGCTCATTGTTCCCGTAGGCCTACAATCTCATATCCCATGCTAAGACACCCTGCCAGGATATATTCCCAATCTTCAAATGGCAAAACAAAACTAGAGTCTTACTTCCATTGCCACATTGTCAGGCAATCCATCAACTATTTTTCTCTTAGTATGTCAGCATTTGTCTTTCTCAGCATTAGATGGCCCTGTGTCCCTCTCCCCACCCCACACACCTTTCGCTCATTGTGACTTCTCCATTACTGTGCCCAAGTGCAATATATTTGGATGTGCTAGAAATCAGATTGGAACGCCATGCCATTCTTTCATAGAATTAACCGAGAATTGATAAGGACTGCCTCTAGTCCGTAATGTGCATATCAAGCAGTGAGTGTATTCTATTATTATAAGTATAATAGGTATAGTCAAACACTCGCGTATAGTAATTGCTTTGAACTTTTTTTCAAAACAAGATGAGGGGAAAGGCCCAGCGCCTATTGTGTTGGCAGTGACTGGACTACAAGCCTATGAATATTTTTTTCATCCTGCACAGGGCGTGCTTGCTCCATTTCGTCCGATGCTTCTCCTGTCTACCAATCGTTCTTGCCATCTCCGCCATTTAACTCTTTCATTTTCCCCCCAGTTCTTTCACGGAGTCCCTTTCCTATTTCCTTTCACGGCGGATCGCTTACTTCTGCTCTATTCAATCTGCTTGCTGTTTGGCGTCCCTTTGCACGGACACCGATATGTGTAGAAAGTGAGCTGGGTAAACAAGCTTTAGCTGCACTTCCTTCACTAGATATCCCCTTGCATGCGGCCCAAAACGTCTGGCCGTGGCAGTGCCGGCACGTGCCCTAATGACGTTATAACGAAGCCATACGGTCGGGCCACAGATTTGCTTTGAGCTCCCAAATTGGTCTTTACCATCGGTCAATATTGACACTAACTGATAATTACGGGTAATAAATTTCGATTTACGCCCGTGCGCCCGTACAGTGTAGCGTAACATTATGCGTGGTCACGGGGCGGCGACCCGCTTTCCTCGGCCGTGTGACGGGGATTGGCCGCTATCATCCCGCCCCTAGCTCCCACTGTCTCCTTGTCACACAGAATTCACAATACTCGCCTGTGCCGGTATTCTACAACGAGGAGCCAAACAACACTACACCAAGACGAACCATCACTCTTTTTGAAGAGAGAGGGAGAGAGTGAGGGAGAGAGAGAGAGAGAGAGAGCCATTTAGGAATCACATCGCAACCCTTGAGTGGTTTTCGGGAGTTGGCGGGAGTTCACCTCCATGACCCCTCTCCTGGTGTCGGTGGTGGTGGTAGTGGTGAGGTCCTCACCACGGCACGTCTATAGCCGTCACAACTTGGAATACCAATTATAGCATATGTAAAATGTCCAGCCAGGACAAGAACAAATAAGCCCCGGATGATAAATGAGTCCCCTAGACACGTGCGTGTTTATTTCTGTTGCCTGTTGGTGCCACAGTTTGCTTTTCCGAGCATCTACTTGAGAATAAATACGAAGTGGAGGTTTTCCTTGCCCCAAGTCTTCACTACCAGGACGTCTCTCTCCCTCTCTTAAAAGTCCCCTCAAATTGTCTCCGATAAGACTGACCGGGCTAGCCACCATTAATCACTCTACGTGGCGAAAGGCTGACACTTTGGAACACACAGGATCTTCTTGTTATTGATTTTAGAAGATCGGTTACTCTGCTTGACCAAATAAGAATGCAGGGGAGTGCACAAGGGGTACTCAAAATCAGATCGTCTATTAGGCAACTGTATAACGCAGGAATTAAGTCTAGTACCTGTACCGTTTTGTTGCCTCCTCTGTGAAGGCAAGGCAAATAAAGTAAGATTGAGAGAGGCAAAATTATCGAAACCGCATCTGCCGACAAAAGGATGTTTACCTGTATCTGTCAGGCAGGTTTTCCAGTTAAGAATGCCAAGTGCATGAAGTCGAGAGATTCCTTTTGCTCGCGTGATGGTGAGTAGAAAATAGCCAAACCTCTCCGCCGTGCTGTCAATGGAGGATATGAAATTACGTCATTGTTAAAGCACGTTTCAAACGGTTTGCCAGCTCTGTCATCGAATGCTTCTGACACCCACTCTTCTCTGGTTGACTGGAATGGGGCCATCGCCAAAACATGCCGAAAATTTCTCTGTTTATGAGTTCGTTTCTATTCAATGCGTGCAGACAAACGTTTCTTCCCCTTTTAGTTCCCACACAAATTGACACCTATATATTATGTGCACTTTGTATCCCCTTCCTTCTGCACGAGATGGCCGCAATTCTACCACGGGGACGCTTATGTTCAGTGACTCAGCAAATATTCGACATTTTGTCTTCCATAGCCCCAATTTTCCCACGTATTGTAAACACAGTATAAAGCTTCACACCAGCTTCAGGTATACGAATGTTCCAAGTGGCATGTGAACCTGACCTGAATGTGAGCTTCAATTTTGTGTATAGGCAGACCATAAACTGGTTCGAAGATCATCTATTATAATATTCACATATCAGTTCTTCCACTGTATACTGGAATATAAGTATACACGATTTCGATGTAGTAGTCGGATGTTTTCTGCACTGAGTTGTGGACTGTTCCTCGTGGCGTGATCCCGTCCGTCAGCGTGAAGGTTATTCACATTATTCAACACTGCCTTGTAATTCAAGGGTCCAATTTCACAAAACTGCTTCAACAGAATATATCGTTTCTCAACTTTTCATCGCGAAACGGAGTGAAAGTAAACTCAAAAACTGAGAATTTCCGCGTGCGGTCGGTTAGTGTTTTGTGCCACAAGGCGGTCTGAAGTGGAGCGCATTTCAAACTACATAATTATACCTGTTAGTATAGGCCTAATGGTAATTGATTTTATTTGGTTCATCTTGGCAACAACAAGGTGCACAAAGCTGCCTCCTTATTCCAACAGATTTGTTGGCCTAAAATCCCAGTTGCTTAACTTTACCAGTGAAGATAGGCCTATCACACAATGTTCTGCTTCAAAACAAAAATGCTACTTTGAGGGGTAGATGTATGCTTCCCATGATGAACATGATTGGTCGGAAACCGGATGTTAGAAATGGTCTGTTTATTCGATAGTGTGTACGTGTGTACCAATAGATGCATCTGGCTGCAATGTCCGCTACGCATACTTCTGTCAACGCTCCTGACCATACGCCCCCTACCGTCGATCGCAGCGTTGGCCGGGCCACGCCAGCGTAGGCCGCAGACAAGTCAGTATTTTTCGAGCAAATAAATAAACCAAAGTCTGTGCACGACTGAAGCATATATTTACTGGTTAGCTCTTGGAGGCGAGATAGATGTATAGAGAGATAGAGGGAGAGGGGAGGGAGGGAGAGAGGGAGAGAGAGAGAGAGAGAGAGAGAGAGAGAGAGAGAGAGAGAGAGGGAGAGAGAGAGAGAGAGAGAGAGAGGAGGGGGAGAGAGAGGGAGGGAGAGAGAGGGCAGAAGGAGAGGGGGAGATAAAGAAGGAATGGGAGGGAGGGAGGGAGGGGAGAGTGAGGGAATTAGAGGGGATAGAGCGAGAGGAGGAGAGAGAGAGGCAGAGTGAGGGAAAGAAGAGAGGGGAAGGAGAGAGAGGGAGAGGGGAGAAAAGAGAGAGAGAGAGAATGAGAGAGAGAGAGGGGGAGGAAGAGAGGAAGAGAGGAGGGATAGGAGCTTGGTATGGGAAGGGGGTACAGACGCAGAGTGGATGGACGTGTGTAAATATTGCAGTATAAGATTCGATAGCACTGCCTGCGAGACCAGACAACGGCAGCCATTTGGCCATTCACTGCGCTCCATCACCATTGGCCAAGCCGTCCATCAAAATCTGCGCGCCATTTTTGCCAAGAACTGCAAACAAACATTCCGATCAACCGTGCTATAGGGCTTCTGTCGCCTCTCCTTACAATACTGCTCCCCTTAACTACTTCACCCCCCTCTCTCCCTTTTGGTACGAGGCATTTGTCATCGAGGGATGGGGACAGGGCAAGTTAGGGCCACTAAGCTAACTAACACAGTGTCACACCAATTTGATGCATGCTCTTGGTTTCCAATGTCAAAACTTGTTTCCAGGCGATAGTTTACATGTATTCGCCCGTCATCAAACGCGCGTGGTCAGCCAAACAAAATTAAAGGGCATGGCACCACCTAGTCTGTTGCTTCGCACCTCACAATAAATTCATGCATCTCTTCCACGGCACAGGATCTTTCGCATCTTTGGAGACATTGGCGTCATCTTTAAATCTACGACTTTTAATAAACACAGGATTTTTTTAAGCTCTCCTGTGGCTGCGATTTCTTCATGATCGGTGAAATTAATTTCGCTCTCGGGATGAAAGGGAAACCACGACCCATAGTGCCTACTATTGTTGGGTGTAAAGAGTAGTCACATGCCGTGCTGACAAAGTAGAGTAAACCTAACCGAAATCTATAGTCCTACACCAGACAAAAATCATATTAATTACGCTTCTAATATTTGTTGTTGTACAGAAGATGGGTTTTGAGGCTAAACCACAATTGTATATACACACTGTAGTGTAGGCCTATAGCTGCCGATTAAAGCAACATGTAAACTTTGGAATAATGTCAACATGGGTGGACCAGGAAGCTGCACACCATTGTATTTCACGCCGCCAAAGGAAATGTTCCCGCGCCATTTGTATTTTGTGTGTGGGAGATGCGACATTTTGAAGTGGTCGGAGCGTGCACATACGCTGTTGCCTTGGGTGCCCGTGAGGGTGTGAGCATGGTGTGAGGTACGTCACAGGCCTGCACCGGCTGGGGGAAGGTAACCCATTAAAAGAAGTTTGCCTAGCTCTCAGGGCGGGCAGCGTGCACTGTCTCGAAGGCTACCCGGGGACCGCGCTGAAGCAGGGCAGGGCTGACAGCCCGCTGCCCGGCCAATCCCCTCGTGTGGCCTTTTTGTACCTGTACTCATTTCACTTCTGTTTCTTCAGCAATGGCACTTTTGTCCACTCGGACTGTATCTCCAAACCCGGAACCGGCATCTTGTCCCCTGCCTTTCTTTCAGTGTATAATATTACCATACATATACAGAGTGCATCGGGGTCACCATTGTGATCCATGGTATTCATACAGACTGGGAATTATCAAGACTTTTGATACTGCCATGAAAATAATACAGATATTCGTTTCAGGTAGAAGGCTCCACGTATCCATTCAGATTTGGATCCCTAGTACAGCCCTAAGCAGTCATCTCTTTGTTCCCTCCCCTCATCCGTGTATGTCCAGGACCCTTTCCGACCGGACTGTACGCCACCTCAGCGGCTGAGAACACGGCCCTGGCCCACGCTCACTCCGTCTCCCTGGCCGACTTCAGCCGGCAGAGCGCCTCGGGAAGCTGCGGTCTCAAGGACGTCATGTCCACCACCCCGAGCAACCTCCATCAACACCACCAGAGACCTGACGGCAAGCGAATGGTAGGTTGCATCCAAACGAGTCTCGCTGGTTGGTGTGTTGGCGGTGGTGCGTGCCTCCGAGTCCCCTCTGGTACATGTATACTCCGCGCTATAGGAAGCCCAAATGGGGGTGGGTGTCAGACCGTGGTCTTTCTCGTCATCATCCTCAAAACCAATTCGTTCCAGAAGCTGAAAATGGATTCTAGTGAAATCCATCGAAAATCCAAACATCTGAGGCAATATCATAGAATTATTGCGGGGCAATGCATTCATGTCCTTTGAGGGACGGCACGGAGCCAAGTATACAGTAACATGCTTACAATGCACTGGACGGAATCTGACGGCCAGACTTCAGATGCTGTCTCGATATTATCGCCCTAAATATTCACTATATGGAGCTAAAACGCTGTGCATCGTGTAGGCTAAGCATTGGCCCTTTCTGTCGATTTCTGAGACAGTTACCTGAAAACTGCAATCAAATACGCCCAAGCAAAAGGTCCACGATCCCATGATGTGTATTGTCCAAAAGACCGTCCGTTAAAGCGGGACCTTTTGCCAAACACTGAGAAAAAGTTTTTGAGTAAAACATTCATTTAATTCCTCGCTATAGAATGAAATGATACTTTATGATTTTGAATCCTGGAAAATGAGATCAAATGAGGGTTTGCCCTTATCGACGTATAATTAGCGCTGCATGCTCAGTGTTTTTCCTCGGACTGCCTGCTGAGAAAATACAGGCAGTTCGGGCAGGATACGAACCCTCTACTCCTGCTTTCTGGTTTTCTGGTGCAGACGTCTTGACCACTTTAGCACCGAGCTGGTCGACGTCATGCGGTGAATTCGAATCTATAGCGGCGGGTACCGCGTTGCTTCAGAAAAATGATACAACATTGAGTTTGTGTCAAGGAGAATGAATTACACAATAATGCCGACAATAATGTAGACCGTACAATCGAAAACAATCGGATGGACTGTAAGTAGTTTCGTGTCAGTACCAATCGTCTTTTCATTTTTCTCCATCAACTTGTCTTACTTCCTTCAAGAGTATACCTTACTCCTTATTAATCTGAAGAATGAGAAGCAACATGTACTTTTGAGTGCGTAGCATCAAAACAGAACTAAATATTATTTTGATAAGAATTTTGCTTTACAAACGTAAACGAACGGAGAATGTATATAGGGAGCAATGTAAATTGTTCTGAAGGTCAAAGGGTCAAAAGCAACACTGTTATGCTTGAATGGTCATTACCACAGAGGAGAGAGGGGTGAGTGCAAAGGAGGCACGACTGCAAGCTTCAATCACACGTTATAAGGGCAGCCTATAGTCTCTTCCGTAAGCGTTCAATCCTTGTAGTTTCACTTCCTGTTGATGCCACCACATTGTCGACCTACGCAATCTTGCCTCGCCTTATTCCACCTTCCCCACAACGTAAGGCTATGCCTAGAGTCACATTGCTTGTCTCCAATCATGTTTGCATCGCGAAGGGGGTCAGAATCTGTCGACACACTCGGTTTAAAGAAAATGATGTTTATGTTTCGGTGAAGCCCGCAATACTTTAATGGTTCAAAACTTTTCTGACAGGCATGAGAAGCCGCAAAGCATTGTATGGGTTCAGATAGATGACATCAATATATAAACTTGTGTAAAGTAAACTGGCAAAGGTCACCTCCAACGACCGTACTCAACACGTGCTTAGCCACGAGAGCGATATTGCAACTAAGATTGTCTCAGATGTAACATCTGTGTAGGCGTAAACCTGCATGCGAGGTGTATACAAATACCACATCTGGGCTGATATCCGGATATTTATATGCAGCTGTGTGGCAGCAGCTGAGTAACAGTGTTAATTCAAAGCAATGGAATGTTAACACACCTGTCAAGGTTCTGCCAAATAAGTTCACTTTCCTTGATATTGAAAAGCATTCCCATTACCTTCCTGTACATCTAGGTCTCTGGATAATCTCCTCAGAAAAGGACATTATTTAGCGTGTTTCGCATTTATCGCTTTACTTTGCATGGGGTTCAATAACAATTCTTTATCAAGATTTACCAGCGCAAAATTTTGAATTTAATAAATTCCTAAAACACTTCATTTGTTTGTTCCCTTTCTCTGTCTGCAGTCTTTACCAGAGAGCACAGCGCCCTCTGTCAGTAATTTCATGGTAGCGTCGCCGCCATCTTTGACCGCGTATCCACACCACGCGGCATCGGCCTACGTGCCAGCCTACGGCACGACGGCCATGCCTAGCAGTCTGTCGCACCCGATGTGGCCGCCTAACGGGGCCATGAATTGCCCGGCAGACGCCGCCACAGCCCTGGAGAGCAGCAACGTTCTACGGCCGTCACCACTTGCTTACAAATCGGTCTTATCGGGTACATCTTGCAATTCCAGTACTGGTATGTACACAGCAGATTTTTTTTTTACAACCATTGTCCGTTAGCACAAGCGTTGCTTTCTGAAGTAGCACGTGGGTCAGGAGGCGGGCGATGGGGAACCCTTTCTTCCCCCAACATTTTCAAAAGTATGTAGGCATCATACTCCTTCACATTTTAGGATCAGAAGTATGACCCCCCCCCATAAATAGGGAAAAACCAAAGTAAAAACAGTCAACCATTCACTTGGTCGGTGCCGACATCACAGAATGGCATTCTAGCACCTAATTCGTCAGTTTGGCTGTTTCATGTTATTCCCTGGAGTGAAATATTACTACAGGCGTGAATGATAAAGTTCATGAAATATCATTTTACAGCGAAATTAAACATTGATTTAAACTTTTTGTTTGAATCTATTTCTAGTAATATTTCAATGCACCTCCATCTGATGAATTTTCACTCATTCATGTGACTATATTTTAAAAAGTGGACATTATTATGACCACTCCATAGATACTCTATGGTAAGTTTCACTCCAGTTGAAGGGAGTGAGCCTTTCAAAGTCAACAGCCCCGAACAACATAATTAACTGTATTTACGAAGACACATAAACTATTATACTTACTCACGAAGACTCTTTGAAGTAGATAAAAATGCACCACAGGCATGCAGCAAATGGCACGATTACAATCACCAACATGCAAAAAGCTCTCTACCGTGGGAGGGGTGACACCCCCCCCCACACGCTCCGCGGGTTCACCCTCGCTCGCTCCGTTTCCTCGCAAATCGGTCCTCTACTTTCCAGAACCGGTGGACGCTCGTGTGAAGTACGCTTCGGTTTACTATTGGAAAGACGAACACCTCGGCCTTTACTGAATGGTCATCATCTCAATTCATTTCCAATGAAAGAGAATATACCAATTCTGTTTTAGAATCAAGGTTTTTTGGATCCCAATTATTTATTGGAATTAAAGGCAAAAGTGCAATTGTTTAAATTTGTTTCGAAATCCACTCATGAATATAGAAAAGACATCAATAGCAGGAATGGCCATAGTTGCGAAATCAGCCGCAATCAAAAGACGGGAGTTCTGTAAATGGGAAGATGTGTGTTTATTTTAGCAATCAATCGGCACTGCGGACGGCAAGGCCTCGTATGATGGGCTGTGTATGGGAGCTGCTTTAGCCTGTCACTGCCAATGACGGGAACCAAACGCAGGTCTCCTTGCAGTGCGCCAAACGCTTTCTTATTAGTCCTCTTGCCGGACATATAACTCGATCCGGCGTAGAATCATATGGAGCCCGCACTCCTGGGAAACAAGAGAACGGGTGTCTAATGACTCTGACGGGCCTGTCACTCGTCGGAAGCTCCGCTGTTTCGATCCGGACCAAAGTATGGCCAGCCTCGACACCTCGTAATGATACAGAGGGCGTCCCGGCGGTGAGGCAACGACCGCGTGACACATCTTTTTCCAATCACCTGTGCGATGGGTGCCGAGCTAGAGGAATCATGCCAAAGGTTAACCCGAGGAATTCCAGCCTCCGACGGCTGTGTTATGAACCCTGTGGTTATCGACCTGCATGGAGGGGGAGGGGGATTGAGGCTGGGTCAGGGGTCAGGGGTGACGGGAGGTTGATGTCATCTGTCGCAGGTGACGCGTGGACAGGGTCATCTTCTTCGCCGTCTTCGAGTGGGTCTCTGTCAGGTCATAGCTGGGCTGCTGACTTGTGATTGCTTACCCCAAATCTTTACAGATCGGAATGCCGGCACTGGCATTGAATGATTGCACTCGTAACTGATACGCCACCTTCCTTGTCTCTTTACGAGAATTATAGCGACCCTAGTGACCCCAACCGTTCAATAATGGGTAGCTAAGCAAATGTTTATAATATCAAAAAGCTATATGGGTATAAACATTGTCAGTAAGTTCATCATTGTGAAGCGTGCGTCAATAACCGATCGGTCGCATCTATAGCTGGCGGGAGTAGCCGTCATCTACACGGTTCGGTTAGGCTTAATTCATGATCACTATTGCTAAAGTAATTTGATTTCCCCCTTATTCACCACTTGCAGTGTCTGATACGGTCAAGCATCCTAGCTCGCCAGTCGGTGCTATGAGGATTGTACAAACATGAACTATAGAGGGCGACATCCGCTAGGACCGTGTCCGGCCCTCTAGCAGCGCACGCGCCCAGTTGTGGTCGGATGCACTGAGTACCGCGATGTCTGATCATAGACGCAATGAAGCCAACCAGCAAACGACAATCCAGCATGCAGTGCTTGGTGCTTGGTGAGCAAGAATCGGGTCCCACACAGCGGCTTATATCCCGTATTCAAGCATCGTAGTATTCAGTGGAAGAAATCATAATTAGACTTTTTGTGTGACTTCTCGGATCAGGATTGAATCCCGTGTTCCTCCGAAGTGATGTGCTGACATACTTGTATATTTGGAGCAACCGTGTTCTCTATCACACTTTCTTTCTCAGCGTTTATGTAAAATTACTAACTTTGAGAGACTGCATGTTTTAAGTGGTTTAAAGTTGTGATGTGCCTGTCCATAGTTTTAATTGGAATAATTATTCATAGTCAAATGATAAAAGCAGATATACTGTTTGGAACTCCATTACATTACCCCAGATAGTGGACAAAACCTTCCCAAATGTGTACATTGAATAAAAGGAATTCATGTGAGGAAATTATGCAAAAGAATTGCACTTGAGTTGGTTCAGGGATTTGTTTACGGTTGCGTTAATGGTTCCTTCCTGTACTCTCTGGTTCATCAAAGAAAGTAAGGTGTCAGTCTAATAATTTAAGAAGTAGGACTCCATAGTCAAGTCATATTTCACAATTTCTGCAGAAGGCACGCAAGCATCCCATTGGAAATAGTCGTCGGTTTAGACGTATTTCAATGCAGAATACCCGATTATAAAACTGAGTGTCAAGATAGCAGTTTGAGTCTAACCGATGAATACAACTCATAGATGTCACCTTAAGACTAGTATAGTTGAGAAAAGTGCAAACAAGCATTCGTAGGAACAACTATAGTGCAAATGAAATGAAGTACTTGCATTCTATAATGCGTATAATACAATTCATGCACTCGTCCTATAAGTTAGTTCCTGGTTAGCCTTTAAGCGCTATCTATAAGTTGTTGTTTTCAAAGTATAAAGTGGCGATGTAAATAATAAGCCATGATTGAGACTGGTAATATCATTTTCTAACGACTGGTAGCAACGGATAATTGTACCTATTGTGAACTGTGTCAAGATTAATCAGATCATTCCGACGAATTATCATTATGCTCCATAGCATTAGCAGGAGATTATATCTGATTTGGCAGCAGTGCATCTCAATGTCAGGAAAGAGCCAAGTCCTCAAGTCCCCCTCAAGACACAGTAAACGTATCAGTGGCGATTTCTCTGCCACAAAATTATCTGTAAAGATATTTTCACACACACACATACAAAGCCCCAAAGAATCTTGGAGTAAAGATTCATCCAGTGAAAGTGTATGCCAGCTACTCGTCACTATTAGCGGACATACGGTGATAACCAATGGCTATACTGTGCAACGACAGCCTCGAGTTGAGTCAGTAATCGGTGTTTTTTTCCAAATATTTTGTTTGTGATATTTAGAATTAAGAAGATGTAAATAAACCGTGACCAAAACAAAGAAGCATTTGTTGGAGCAGTGTGCAAGAGTATACACGGCTTGATTAGTCTTACTGTAGTAGATTACTTTGGTGCATTTTGGTGGAGACAATAATAATTGAGGCACGCACTTGTAACTACCGAACTACAGTGTATACTGTTTATGTTTGCCTAGAAATTGCCTTCGTCCTACAAAACCAGTATCTCCGCCTCGCAATAAAACACCTGGCGAGAATCGAAGTGTCCCAATGACATGTCGTTATGGTCCTTTTGCCCTGACCGATTATGGTTGTTGTTGCAATATTTGCACTGCGCTGGTTTAACGATCCCTTTCCAAAGGTTTCCCTTACATAATCCGACTATATAAGTCAATCCCCCCTGGCTTGTCCTCCCGTTGCATTTGTGTGTGACTTTGATTTCGTTTTGCGAGGTTGTTAATTATGTGCTTGAGATTGTGTTTGCCTTTTAGCGCGTGTACGTATTTTATTCTCGAAATGTGAGCATGCACAAGTCCGTGGAAGTCTATTAACCTTCCGGGATAAAGCTATTGCATAAAGGTTGCCAGACTCGCGTGGAAATCATAAAGAGAAAGCACACCGGACCGCTATCATGGGTACATGTTTCACAGCCATGTTTCCTTAATAATCAACGACTGTGAAGAGGTGTTGGTCTGTCTGTTTGTGTAGTCTGCTGTCACCTAGTGTTTGTGTAGACTTTGCATGTCCCAATCCTTCAAGCGGGGCATGCGCAGTCCTTGGTATTATCGCGCGGCGCTCATTTTCACGCAGTCCTGTCATTTTGGTAGCGTGTATCTTCCCCCACATTAGTTCATGTGACTACCGTGCACATAAGACAACTGGGCGGACGGAATAAATGTTTGTATATTAATGATTTGACATCTGGTTGTTGTTTCATCCCATTCTTTATTGTGCAGATAAAGTATCTTGTTAGACGGTCACAAATCTGGTGAATATGAATAGACGCTGCTCCTTAATTAAGTGCAGACTAATTTTTACTGTAAAATGACGCCCTCTGGTGAAGCCTTCGTGCTATTGTTACATGTTTAGTTTGATAGTATTTTGATTGCCGTAATACGCGGACAGTCTAACACAACTATGGCCGTTTACGAAATGAAGGCTTAGGCTCGGACTTAGGCTTTGGTCATATTTTACCTTCCTTGTTATAATATCACAGTCATCTAAAAACAATCGTTTGGCCCCAGTTTCTTGGTGAATACTCTGTATCTATTTAGGCAACAAACCTTCAAATTCGGAAACAAACCACAACCTGGATTTTCAGGTTTGGCAAGATCGAGACGAAGCCTGAGCCCGAGCCTCAGCATTTATTTCGTAAACGGCCCATGGTAACCATGTTGCTAGAAATGGAGGGCGCCCTCGGGTGAATCAAATTCTTTTAGTCAGATAAATCCCGTTATTAAAGTTCAAACGATGGTTGTGTAGTCATAGTAAACTTTTATTTAGAAGGAGTAACCATATAACATTTTAACGCCATGAAACGCCCTGTATACGATCGAAATGTCTGTACATATTCTGGATCGTCGGGATTCCGTGGTAATAATTAGAAGAAAAAAATGAAGTGAATGTCAATGGTCAACGATGTGACGAGAAAAACCATGATAATTAGTGAACAATAGAGGGCGCTGTTAAGCGACGTATGGTTATGTAGGTTCTTATTAATTTGGAAACTAAAATGATAATCTAATTTTAGGATAAACAGACTCATAGAGCAACATTGATAAAGTCTGCAATTAGGTTCGTGCTGAGTCACTTCCATATAGGGCGATATCTATGCTTAATCCAGTAATGGCGGTTTTGATAAAAAAAAATATGTAGGCCCTAATTCATTCAAACTTCTGGTATTCGTACAACATGAATGCTTCAATACCTTTCAGTGGTGACAGGTTCGATGATTAATTTGCTAAGCCATTCAATAAAAAAATATGTGCGTTAGGCCTATAGGTCAACGTATTTCATTTTTATTTTGTTTTATATCAGGTGTGCACAAAATATGTTTATCTCTTGTTGTGTTGAAACTGTAAATAAAAAAAAAATAAAAAAGGAGAAATCAATGGCGGTTAATCTTTTCATTATTTCTTTTGAATTAATGTGTGCCTTCCACTCGCACCCAGAGGTATTATTTCATACATCAAAGTCATGCATAACATTACTACAATGTGCAACAAATTGACCTCAACACACTCCTTCTGTTTGTCATACACATTGTATGAGTAAAAATATTGCAGGCCAATTGGTACCTTGGAGATGATTCCCCACATGATTACCAAGCCTTCAAAGATATATTGTTTTATTATGTTGAACTAATGACACAAACGGCACTCTTCGTCCGTCATATCAAAAGGCGCTAGAAGCGTGATATGAAATAAATGAAGCATACAGGTCTGGAGTGTGGAGTGGTCATATCTGATGTCAAGTGATCGTTCAGACTATTACAGACGATTTGCATCGGGACAGTGCCACATTCATTTCTTTTCAAATGAAGGTTTACAAGAAATAGCATGTTACAAACACAGTTATTGCAAGAAGAGTCTTAACTATAGTATAATACAGAAAGTAAAACAGGTTGGATGCCAGTATTTACGTCTGCTTTGGTGACTCTGAGTTCATTATCATAACATTTACACCAACAAGTATTTTGTTATCGGACTTCAAAAAGTGAATTGTACATCGTGAAATAAAAGCCATGCTTATCACAGCCTTGGGACATTGTTTTTTTTTTTTCATTTTGGTACATTTGTGGCTGTAGGGGTCAATTTCAATTTATCTTTGATTTGTTTTGGGGTGTTATTTCAAACGATAATGCTGGGTCATAAAGATACTGTCATGTCTTTGTTTAATTTCAAACTTTAGGAAATAGCTGTGTTTCTACGATTCGAATTTCCTTGAATTGGAACTGCAACCGGTTGTGCAGTGCCCATTCGAGAAGTCTTGCTTTCACGGAGACCAGTTAGGCTAACACAGGCACGGTTGTGCACCGCAGCGTTCCTATCTGTTGCCTTCAGAAAACTATTTTCAGAATCACAATCTCTGCTCCAGGCTGCCAATCCATCAGATTCCGAAGAAATAGCTGTAAATAGCTGAAAAAGCATGTAAACACGGCCAGCCGCTTTTTCGTGAAGGAGATTGGTAGACTGGTAGCACGCACAAGGATTTTTTAACCGATGTATTACGCACGAAACGCGTCAGGGAGCCATTCCGATGTATTGTCCTTTAAACTTAAGGCTGCGTCAATGGCTGCGGCTTGAAAGTACACGCGAGACTATGGAAGTGGTCATCGACAAGAGGCTGCAGTCAGTTCCCATAGGGTACCGGTAGTGTGCTATTTCTAGCCGCAGCCAATATTATATTCGGACACAGCCTATGGCATCTACGGCCTCATTCTCGGGGCGGAGGAAAACATCTGGTTCTTTCGTGACGTCAAAGCAGCGCCCCTGATTATTACGGGGAAAAAAAAAATGAAAAAGGCCGATACACAGAAATAACGTTTGATTTGCTCCGCAGCTAGTAGTCTAGGCTATAGGCCTTTCTTAATGTCTATGCAACTTGTATGCATTGTATGCAAACTCAAAGCGAGGCTATGGGCGCTAGATTTCCAAGATGTCGACGAGACACTGTGCAGTTCTACTATGGTCCTCCAACAAGTTAAAGGCGTCGCCAGAAATCAGCTTCCACCTATTGCCAAAAATTGCCAAAGTGGATCATGAAGATTAGACGAGATGAGAGACCACTTATCAAGGTTTATTTCTACTTCTAAACGACTTGTTTTGTGAGTTAGATTCGTCATGTTGAGTGTGTCGCGTGTTACTGCACATAAGGTTCGTGCAGTAACACGAACGATTCAAACATGATGAATCTTACGAGAATAAGTCGTATAAAGGTTGAAAATCTACTTCATACAGATAGATTGATTGGGTGGTGGACTGGGTAGCTAGGGGCTGCATGTGGATGGGTGCCACAGATGTGCCAGAAGACATAGCAGGTAGGGTCACAAGAGTAGCAAAAGATAACCCTGAAAATAACCCTGAAAATACTGGGGATGCAATACAAATTACACGACTTTCAATATTAGAACACCATTGAGTCTCAGAACTTCAAAATAATTGACCAAAACAATTATTTATTTACTGTAGGCCTATACATTCTGTTCGCTCTGGCCTGTAGTAGATAATCCATTAATTGATGATCCGTTGAATATACTGATATACTGGAATAACATTCCTCTCTCGTAGCAGCGTGTGTAGGGTTGAGGTACGCTCTCCTCTGGCCTGACCTGTTAACGCATTGTAGTTTCCTGGCCGGGCTACTAGGTCAAGATTTCACGTTCCTCTGCCTCCAACACCCCTTTTTGATTGTTGAGTGGCAAATCTGCCTTGGAATATGTCAGTGACAAACAGGACTCGGGTTCATCAAGATTGCAGGAGCAAAATTGTTACTTTCCGACCGTCGCCATGCACATGACTTGTAATCATCTATCCATGCACTACTTCAACACAACACTGCACCTCTCCACTATTATTCTCTCTGATCGCGTGAAGCTTTCTATTATTCTGTGTGACTAAATCAAACGAATTTGTATAAAAAGAAGAAGACACATTCTCTACTTCGCGTCTTATACGTAGGTCTTGCATAAGACACTTGATTTTCCAAGCTAATGATATACTGACAAAAGACGATTCACTTCAATGGATTGGCCTAAAGAAAAAGACGGCAGATGTCCAATTCCAGTATACACTATAGGAAGTTACAGTACAGAAAGCCCATACACACTCTAGGCTTGTACGAAGCACAACAGCGGGACAGTGAATAAGACTCGTCGATTTTTATTATCGGGGTGAATATAAGGTAAATAAGGATTGGTTTGAGGGAGTAAATTTCCACTGCCCCCATCGTTCGCTCACAACGAATTCCCGAAGCCCGCCGCCAACGGCCATGCCCCTTTTAATCCAGTTTGCCTAGAGGCGTGTTAGAAGCGCTAAAGTGTTATGTAATAAGGTAGCACAGTGGCAAGGCGCTCGATTAGCAAGGTGGAGGTTGGTGGTTCGGATCGCGGCGGATGTTTTTCACTTATTTTTTTCTCGCCACAATCCCGCTATATATAAGGTGTTTAAAAAACTCCCGCAAACACCAACGTCGCATGTGGCGCATCCAGATGGGTCGCTGATGTGATGCTGGGACTGTCCTCGTAATCCAGGTTCGCGTCTTCGTACAGGAACACATGCGTTTGGTCGACTCGGCGGCCAAGGTCTAGGGGCCGCTGTGTTTCCTCCCTCACATGGCGCAGGGTCTACGGGCCTATATGGATGAGGGCAGGGAAGGACGTGCGGTGGACCGGTGCCGAGGCCGTATGAGCTCTGATAGACCCGTGCACACGGGACGACCCTGGAGGTCCCGGGTGGTCTGAAAGCTTGGTCACACACCGCATAACTTCTTGCTTCCAAAGCTTTTGATTTTTTTTCGTATTATTTATTTCAGTACGAAATGCACATTATAATATTCCCTTTTTTCCTTGTCCATCATAGAGCACCAACAATTTCTTTGGGAATCCGAAGACTCATTTTTAAAATTGCTTAGTTTAAGACTTGCATGGTTCAAACGGTGAGATCCCAGGCTAATCATGGTGGGGGTTGGTGGTTCAAATTGCTGTGTATGTTTTTCGCTTAATTTTTTCTCGGCAAAGAGCTTAGTTTTAGTTGGAGCATCCAAATACTCATTTTTAAAGTCATTTTTTTTTAAACCTTCAAAGGCTGATCTTTTTTTTTTTTGGGGGGGGGTGATTTGCAAACAAATCTACTCGAGTAAGGGAACACAATTGCAAGGAATCAAAATATTGATAACTGCAATTCGCAACTAGATTACATTAACCGAGAACGGGAGATTCCCGCACGAGAAATAACTGACCGTAAAGTAACGTGCTTTTGCACTGATTCAGTGTGTTGCACACTCTGATCAGATCAGTGGCTGCAGCCACAGACTGTACAAAGAGCGCCCTCTTTTGACACACCAAGTGCGCCAAGGAAAATTAGACTGAAATTCTATCCCTTCTAAAAAAAGGAAAAGAACAATACTGGCTCACCAGGGTTTTCGAAAAGAATGTCTGGCAGCTTAAGGTTCCACAGACCATTGGTTCATGCTGATGAATATGAGCAAGGACCATTAAAATGAATGCTTCAGGCGATGATTAAAAGGAAAATCCTGTTGTTTTGAAAGGCTGGGTGTTCATTACGAAAAGAAGACAATTGAAATAATTTGAAGGTTGGTTAAGAAAAGCAAAATAAACTTGTATTAGAGATTTGAAACAAATTGTTTAAATAGAAAACAAGTATGCCACACCATTGACAAAAATAACGATTTTTTAGGATATTTTTGACGATATTTAAGGAACTCAAAAATTAAAATGACCAGCTAAAAAGTATATATTTTCATATAACAGACAAGGAAAGGAAAATATTTAATCAAAAACCACGAAAATAGCACAAACAAAATAATTGACATTTGAAAACCATTTAACAACAACAAAACATGTGATGTTTATTATCCACCAATGTTGATTATCCACCAATATTGATTATCCACCAATGTTGATTATCCACCAATATTGATTATCCACCAATGTTGATTATCCACCAATATTGATTATCCACCAAAATTGATTATCCACCAATGTTGATTATCCACCAATGTTGATTATCCACCAATATTGATTATCCACCAATGTTGATTATCCACCAATATTGATTATCCACCAAAATTGATTATCCACCAATATTGATTATCCACCAATATTGATTATCCACCAATATTGATTATCCACCAATATTGATCATGCACCCGCTGGGCAGCTTGTGACCCTTACTCTGCGCAAGTGTTCCGCGTCCTCACTCCTCGACTGGTCTGGTATAACGCATGCCTTTGTTTACCACCATATCCATCAGCGGGCTAATTAGATGACAATATTATGTCCACGACTGGCACGCGTGCATGGCTAGACGTGTGTCCCTTCCTGTTACTTGCAAATCATACACCATTACGAAAGTGAAATAATTGCTGCCTGAAATGGCTGCAAATTGAATGACGTCTTTTTTGTGGCACGGGAAGGGGACGGGGTGGTGGTGACGCATTTCGCCCTCAATCTCCTACTGACCTAATGAACACGTGCCACTCGACACAACGCACAATCATAATTATGGAATGGTGGAATTTTAAAAGGTGGACGCTAATGGGAATCCTCATTATAGCGGATTATATGGCATCCACTCATCGTCCGCAGTGCAAGGATTATAAGTGACCACAGGTATTCGCTCTGTGGGGCTCCATGGGAACTTGCATTTGCTCTTCGGGGATCATCTGTCTTACTTTCGTTTCGTTTGTAATGCGCGAAATGTAAGGGGTGATATGCTTTGGTTCGTGCTCTAGTAGAGAGATGACTCGGTGGAGATGATAAGTAGAAGACCTAGTTGCATGCAGTCAGATATTCTTTATTGGTCTCTGCATTATACACCTGTATTGTTATTGCTATTTTGTATAGCGCTCGTTCACCCAGTGTCTCCTCGTTAGGCTCATTTTGTTGACGTCTACCCCATTATGCATTGAGAGCGAGCTACGTGTACGAAACACGCAGCGCTATACTGGACTGCCGCCGTGGCGTTGCTTGCTGCAGCGTGTCTGGGATGCGTTGCCGTGGCAACCAGATAGTGGTCTGACGCTCTCCGCACTGGGAGAGATCAGCGAGGCGGTTGCTTTGTGTAGCGGAGGGAGACCATTGCACGAACATGACAACCAACCGATAGTGGTTTGAATCGCAAGCTACTCCCGACCGGAGATTCCATCCAATCCTCCTATAGATTCCGACATTAATACCGTCTCCGATGTGAGGCACAGAGGAGAATGTTTGTTGATGGAATTGCGTACCTTATGCGCTGGAGGTGGTTGTGTTTCGTGCAGATGATGCAGGCGTAGCGCGGCTGCGTTAGAGATGGGAGAGCGGAGATTGGCAAGGACCGTGTGTGGCTTGGTGCGGTAGCGATGCCTTCCATACAAGCAACAGGTTGTCCTTGATCAGAACGAACCACAGGCAGGAGTCAGGTCGTTACCAAGGCAGTCAAGCGGTAAGTCAACCTACGTGTAACGCTCGCACAAACCTTGCTTCCTCCCTTAGGCAAGCACGCAGCCAGCTGATTAGCATAATTTCCTGGGCTGTATTCATCTCTCCTGGGAATTATTCCTTTAATTTGACGAAAATGTAAATGTAATGGGTTATCCAGAGAGGACAGAAATTACATGTAGATGAAGACATTTTTGTATATTTTATTCTTTCTGGAAGCCCTTTTGTTTTCATAACTGAGGAACTACTGAAGCAAGGCTATTATATCAAGTGATACGTGCTAAGGATGTAGGTCAATTAATTTCAATGATATTTTGCTGTTGTTGCCAACAGTTCAAACAAAGTCGTGATGATTTTATTTACCGTTCCCCCGCTACATCTATCAAAAGTTGTTTTCCTATTTAGCAAATAATCCTGGGGGGATGAATACTGGGTGAAAATACTACAAATCTCAAACTCGAGATTGAGTCTCATTGATTCAGACGCACTGCACAAATGTTGAGCAAAATTTCACAAATAATTATTCCCATCACCGTTGATCAAAATAGCGTTCGTCAACATCAATGACCAACGAAAGCCCAATTGTTGGGTTGTGTCGTTGGGAATTAATCACAACATCAAAGACACGAGTTTTGTCAAGGGGTTTGCTCGCTGCTTTGTCTTAAGCATTTAGCGAAGTGTCCTTACGGGCGAGTCCAAACAGAGATATTTAAGGATAAATACAATGGTAATGTCAATATTGAAACGTAAAGACTTATTGTATAGGCCTACCTCTGCCAATAGCAATGCTGCTTTGGGTAGTTATCAATGCCGGGGAAATTCATACAATTCTTGAAAACATTTTTTTACACAAGTATCTTGATAAATCTAAAATTTAGTGGGCCTGACGTTTCGATCCTAGCAGGACCTTTCTCAAAGGCAGAGTGACAAGGACAAAACAGATACATGTACACGAAGGCAGGGGGAGAGAGTGAATAGGACACGGATGAGAAACAGAGGACAAAGAGTGAAGCTGGTAGGGAGAGATCAAAGGGAAGGGCAAGGGGTAGGGTAGGGATTAGTGAGAGGAGGGGGAAAGATCAAAGAGAAGGGCAAGGAGTGGGGTAGGGATTAGTGACAATAGGGGGAAAAGATCAAAGAGAGAAGTGTGAAAGACTGAACACAAAAGAAGGATTATCAGAAAGCTGCATGGTGTTAGTCATTACCCTCCTGGATGTTGAGACCATGTGGTTGAATAGTCCGAAGACGCTTCATCCACATTTTCTCACGGCTAAGACGGACAGCATTACTACGGTGACCAAGTGATTCTATGCCCAGTACACTCATATCTGATATCGAATGATCAGGGAGATTGAAGTGATACCCAACAGGGGTGTCCATTTTACCGGTTTTGATGGTAGACCTATGGCCATAGATTCGTTTTTTGAGGGTGTTTTTTGTCTCGCCAACATACTGAATATTACAAACTCTACAAGAGATGAGGTATATGATGTTTGAGGTAGTGCACGTGATAGAGCCATAGGTCGTGTGGGTAGTTCCAGAAAAATGTCCATTGAAAGAGTCTATTTCCTTGACATGTGTCTTGCAAACAATGCATTTCGAGGTACACTTAAATGTACCAAATTTGGTTGGAGGTGAAGAGTCCAAAGGGGGAACCTCTGCTCGGACAATTAAGTCACGCAGGTTACGGGGGCGCCTGAAAGCCAAAACAGGCGAATTGGGAATGGCTTCAGCCAGACTATCTGAAGTGTGGAGAATATGGTGGTTTTCCTTAGTTATCTTCCTGAGAGGAGGAAGAGAAGGGTGGTAGGAAGTAACTAAGGGAACTTTGGGCTTGTCCTTGGGACCTGGAGGCTTTTGTTTTAGTGCCAAAGTATCTTGATATTTGACGGATTGTCTACATTTACAAATTATACCAATATCGGATTTGATACCTTTTAATTCACATACTTTTGACTTGCACGTTCCAAGTACACTGTACTACAAAAACATGTTCTTTCTTTACACTTTGAAAAGGTTAAGAAAATAAGCATTCGTTCTGCTCCCAGCATTGTTTGAAAGGGGAACCTGCGGTCATCTTTCCCTAAAATTCACACTCGCTGGAATCTGCGAGAGGTCCCTCAAAACTCGTATCGCCTTCCCCACCCAACTTAGCTGATGAGCAGCTTGTGTAAACAAGAAGCAGGGATGTCAACGTATCCCGGTTAATCCATCCATGACTTAGATTTCTCAAGCTCATAGTGGCCAGTAAAGGACATGTACGACCAATACCCTCGGGGTGTGTGTGTCTGTATCGACGCCTTGATGCTCATGCAATGCAAGGAGAGGCGTATAGTTTTCCTTTTGTAAAAGGCCATGGCCGAACGAAGGACATGCATACTCATCGGGTATAGAAACCTCACACTGCTGTGGAATATCTGAGGGCACCGGTCATGATAACGGCCTCGTGTAACAAGCAGTTGGCGCAGGCTGCAATCGATAACAGGATTGAAGCAGTATCGGTGTCTGCAGGGTGACTGTGCACTGCAACAAAAGACCAGACAAGCAAACCATCCCCAAACATCTTAGACCTCTAACTTCACTCGAGAAAAAGAAGAAGAAGATCTGACTACGGTTTCCCACACTACTGTACCACCCCCATTCATCACTCTGCCTAATCACAACTCATCTATCAGGTGGACGGCAGAAAGAGACCGGCATCGCTGCCACGATAGTGGTCAGTCCATGTCGGTACATTCGACCATGTGCGTCTGCCTTTACTCATCCTGTCGCGTCTTGCTGTGTTCAATCACATGCAGTCTCTCCGGTCAAGTTTGGTCGCCCGTGATTCTCCGAAGGACAAGTCTTGTCTTTCCATGTGCCCATTGTTGGTCATGAAGATCTTAAAATAATGCATTGCGGTATGTTTCTCCGAGCCCCCATGAACATGAACTTTCAAACTGTGAATCCCTCTGAATTAGGTTGGATGAAAACCTCCTTCACTAAATTGATTATGAATTATTACTACAATTTATTGACTGGTAGTAAATCAACAGGTTTAAGGATAGGTCCGCAGGAAAAAAACAGATTTTTTCAGAAGCTTTTGTTCTTTGCATGGTCTTGTGATGACAAATTTGCTCAAGACAAGTGAAAAACAGTTTGCTTGTTAGCAACATTGCAAAACAGTTCTGTAGCAATAGATACAATGTCTATTGCAGGATCCCTTTAGTTTAAGAGAGCTTTAAATCCATAATGTGTGTGGCTTCCCATGTAGTCGGATATCTATCCTGGGCTGGGAAGCAGAAGCAGGTATTATTTTCACTGCCAAAATCAACATAATTGAGAATAACAATGTTTATCGAGTAAATATACTCACTGAGTAAGGTTCTTCTATAGGATGGAAACGTCAGGCCATCTACAATACATTTTGGTATATTACTCTATAGATTAGATTAGCACTTATATACTCTGCCAGGCCGTAAAAGGGGGATTTTTTACAGATAATTCCATCATTGAAAGAATTCCCCCAAAGCGTCTCGTTGGCCCTCATTTGAACTTGTATCGTATGGAATGATGAGCTGAAACTTTAAAGCAATACCGATATTGTTTCTTCGGGGCCTCCGTACCGTATTTGCACAAGACCATTAGCGATGCATTTACCACTTAAAATATATATTGGAAATGTTTGATCCCCCTTGTCTATGCTTAAAAAAGATAGAGTAAAATCAAAGGTCTTTTGTTGACAATTTGTGCCCGATTTGGTGCATCTCATATGGAAATAATGCTTCTGTCCAAATGTGACAACTACGTGCTGTCAATTAAACGATCATTTAATATTAAATTCATGTCATTGTATTCGTACTGTCAAAATGGACCTTTTTAATCGACTGCATAATCTGTGGACATATGACTTGAATGGACACAGAGCGAAGTTCCCCTAAGCTTCAATCTTTTATGCGCACTGGTTGTACGCGTAATTTTGTCGCGAATCGACATGCGCGTATAAGATGCTGGATGTTTGCCGCATTTTTTAACCTCGTTTAAAGCCCCTACACAACATTGGTAAGATCGAAAAACAGAAATGTTCACAGATTTACATGAAACTTATACAGTTTGAAGATGGTTATAGTAGAAACCTCGCACTGAAATATTTCTGCCTAAAATGTTGTATTTTGGGAGAAAAGAGTAAAATAAATCGTTTACGTCTCACCGAGATCTAAACTATTTTTCGGAACAGTACGGCGTTGAATGCTGCATTTTCGCGAAACAAATGAAGGGGTTTTCACGTTTTTTTCGAGACTAGGTTGGCGGATTGAGCTGAAATTCTCACAGGTGTGCTATTTCATGCATATGTTGGATAAGACAACGTATTGATGCTATTCTTTGACCTCGACCAATGTTGTGTAGGGGCTTTAACCCGACTTTAATTCCCCATGGAAGGTTATCCAAACTCTCAACGACGGGTTCTCAGTTAAACTACAATTTATGTTGTGTCAGTGCAGGCTGGTATTTTGCGACACGATTTGCTCCTATGGAGACGTGCACATTGACGAGGGATATCTCTCTGTATAACGAATAGCACCCACGACGTGTCTTCCTGCATTGCACGTTGAGCATGAGCAATTTTCAATTTTCCTCATTCGGTATTGGACATGAGCAGTGGTTAGTTTCCTCCCAGTGTAAGGTGTATGAATGGGGCCCCTATAACGAGGAGATGGTGTGCTTCATGCCTTCTGCTCGTTTAAGGAGCGATGTCTTTTAGCTGTCCTATACTGCAATAATAGAAAGCAGGGCTCAAGGGCTGGACAGTTCCAGTCAAGAAATGCACTCACCTTTCACGTCCACCTAGGCTAAGGGTTGCCGTAAAGATGTTACACAATGGAATTATGAACATCGATCGCATAAATGACAGAACTGCAGCAACGCGGGGTATCAGTACTCTTTAGTCCGAATGAATCACTCTGTTTATGATAAGATACGATATATGTATAGTAGGTCTAATGGATATAATTATTGGTGTATTTTATTTAAAGGGCCATAGGCCTATAGTATGGAAGCATAATTATTTACAGCATTTGTTTTCGAAGACGTTTGTTTATAATGCATTGTAGTTAACGTGAATACTCCCTCTTTGATGACGACAGTGATAATTGCGATATCGAATAAGTAGATTCCCTAGGTAACGGTTCTCTTTTCTCAAATTGAACCGAATTCCCTCAAAGGATGGACAGGCTCCAATGGAAGCGCAATAAATACTGCAATGGGCCAGCTGTGGCCCTACTGTGTATCCAATTACACGAGCACAGAGCATCGGTCGACCTATGTTCACCATCAAACGAAATGACACGACAGCGGGACACACCAGAACACCCCCAGCAAGAACTATGGGAACAATGATACTGGAATGACACAGCTTTGAACAGTTGAAAGCATTGCAGTGATAACTCCTCAAACACGATTCTGTGTTTCAGGTATCATTTTGGTGAAGGCATGCAGCGGTACTCGACTCTAGTCTAGCTATGATTTCATAGCCTTCACCGGTGCAAGCATCGCACGGTGACACGGTAGGCACGGTACGCTGGGAATAACACTCTCCTGCTATCGATTGGTAGACGTCCGGTTGAAATGGAAGAGTCGTGAGTGACTGTTTGCTGTGCGCACAGTATGCATGCATCGGCAAGGGGGATAGTCTTGGTTCAAGACGTTGTTGGTTGAGAAACTCTAACGCCCGACGTGCGAGGGCGCCATGAATACGTTTCCCCGAATGATCCGCAATCACACGTACGCACCCACCCCCGCCGCGTGCGGACTCGCACATAGATCCGCACACACGACCGGTTTGTGTGGGCGTGTACGTGTGATTGCGGATCATTCGGGGAAACTAGAGTACCTACATAAAGATGGCGCCCTCGCACGTCGAGCATTAGAGTATGATCTCAACCAAAAACGTCTTCAACCAAGACTACATGGGGCTGGCTAGCCACTTCTGTCCGTAGATGACGTGGCGCTCCTAAAAGTGTGTTAGAGAAGCTTCCCTGTGCACATAATTGCTATTTACATGGCGCTAGCCACGAAACGAGGCTATTCCAACGATTCTGAATATAATTAGGGTCTTTACGTCATCGTCATAAGCGGTTCATGTTTAAACAGTTTGGTGTCTCCCAAAACCATCTAACGAACCTAATCTGTACCCAGTCACCAAAAAGTATATAGGTACTACATACTTTTATGAATCTTATTAGGTCTACTTTGATTCATAAACATGGTATCAATAAATGGCTAGACACGTGAGCATCACGTGATGATAGCAACGGCACAATTATTGTCTATCACCGTGGATTAATTGTCACGTGATACCATCACTTGAGTTATATACACGGCATTTCACCATCGTGTCACCGTCATCAATGTCGTCATTTTCGTCGGGTTGGGGTTAATTGTTTCCATGACGATCGTTTTTGGATTGATGATAGAGGGAAAGTCGACCATTGGAGGAAACCACAATTCTTTTCATGTTCATCGCAACAGGATTCGGGTATATATATATTTTAAATCCGGAACACTGATATATTAGGATGATTGTGGATGACAATTATAGAAATATTAACATTTGTTCGAAATGAATACAAAGAAAAGGGTGGTTTGGAGCCAAACTCCGATACTCTGACATTCAGCGAAGCGCATTCCTAAATCGTCGGTGAAATATGAACATATTCATGTTTGCATAGCTCTTGAAAGGTCGTCCCCTTCACGTGACAATGTTAATAGTATCGGGTATGGCCGTTTGGTCGGCGTTGGGGGGGTGTATAATATTTATAATAATGGCGGGGCACAAAGGGTCGGCTGACACGATGCCGGCGCCTTTTCAAGTTGCCTCGGATTTGCAGGTCAGAAATAGCGCCGGGGCCTGAATGGCGGGAGGCCCTTGTTTGACTGTGAAAGACGAGCGCCGTCTCGTGCGGGCATTGACTCGTCCAGACCTGCACCGTGCCCGCGGTCCGCATCTCCCGTCCGCCCGCTGTTCCCTTCCCCGCTACGGTGTTATTTCTTCTCGCTGCCTTTCCCTCTTGTCGCGTGGGGATTGCGAGCCTATATTATACGCGACTCCGTTACATTTTCTTGCCCTTTCAGATCGAAACTGATCACGGGGCAGCGCGGTTATTCGACACCCGTTGGGCCGCAAAGCCTTTTCTGCCCTCTCTCGCCGCAAACAGTTACAGGATAGTGCACCGCCCTTTCATACTGGGCTTATATCCAAGTTAACTATTCGCCATCGGGGAAGGAAAACAAAGCAATACCCAAAACCCAAATGTTTTGTCTGCCATTATTAATATAGCCTTCTCGACGGTCTTTTAATAGACTTAAGGACATTATCAAAATTGGATGTTGCAATGAAGCACAAAAACGACAAAATGATAGGCACCAAGTCAAACCCTGTAGACATCTAAAGCTGCAGGCCCATATCAGACAGCTACTCGTGTGACTGGAGCACGATACCAGATCAGTGATGTCAATGAATCCAATGTTTAAATAATTATGACAATTCCTTTTGAGGCACATTCAAAGCAAGATCAGGCCTATACTGTCTTATTTGAAATATTAGGAGATTGGAAACCATGTCACACAGACAGAGGTGTATAATTATTTATATTTTGTTATCTAAGATTCCAAGCACATATTTCCTAAAAAAATATCGATATTAACCCGTGAGGCGGTGAAATGAACCCTGAACAGGCGATAGCAATGCTCGCCTCTTTTATTCAACAATGATTGTGATCCAACAAAATGCATTAAAATGTCTATACTGGATAACAGTAAATCATTCATCATTCCCATGACTAGTATAGCTTAGAGCCATGCAGTCTCATTGTATACAACACTGGCATGAGTGTTTATTAGTAAACATATACATATACCTTGGCAACTATCACCATTATGCGTTTTTTTTGCACAGCATGCAACACCAAGCAATGAGGCATCGTATTTAGTTGCGAGCTTGCACACAGCGATACAATTTCAGTGTGCGGGTCGATTTCCTAAAGACTCCTGCCATCCAGGGTAATGCCAGCAGAACGCACATGCGCATCGCCACATTGCCTTACCAAGAAGGCAAATAGAAAATCCTATAGATTGATATTTCAATTGATACTCTCCGAGGGGCTAACGATAATATTTTCCACGTTCACTGGCAACCGATGAGTCCATCGCGATAAAGTAGCTCTTCTTTCTTCTTCTACTTGCAAAGATTTGTGGGGATTTTAAATGCCAGGTTTTTGTTACATTCTCTATCTGGCAGGGATCCAGGCAGACTTGTGCTGTAACACGATCGCTTCTAATGCGAACCTTTCTTCCTTCTCCGCTGTAGAATTCTTCCTTGGGGATGTCTTATTATTGTTCGCGGCGCGAACAAAGTATCGTGACGTCACTTATTCTTTTGAAATAGGCTACTGCTCGCTAAGATGTGAACGTTTATGACATTTCTTCGAAGAATGTGGCACGCAGTAAGTCCTTTTTCCATTCACTGACAGAGAAGTTTTGGATTCAACCAGTCAATCTAACCTTTACCTCCACATTGCTCTATACAGACGTGACATTATTCAACTTGTCTTAGCATTACGCGACAACTTGGCCTCCATACTCGTTTTGAAAGTAATAGTCAGTCGGAAGCTGAGCGTGTCAGAATTGTGTCTCCATATTTTACTGAAGTTTGTTTGGAGCCAATGTGGCACGGATCTCATGCATCAGTGCTACGGATATAGTTCAACTTCATTGACGGAACCATACAGATATTTACCATCCCATCAATAACTTGTAATGCGTTTGATTGGATGCCGTATCGTGGAGTGTCTTTCTTCTGTCGACTCTTTGGAATCGGAAACCGTCCAAACAAGGTGGCTGTGAATAATTCCGAGGTAGTGAAGTAAAGCTCGTCCTTCATCACGTCACGAATAAACCCAACAGTCTGTTCTCCACTGTCCGTGCCGGAACGTTACTGCAGCAGTTTGCTGTGGGGATTACCATGAGATTGAAGATGCTTGCCAAATTGGCCCTGGTGACTACTGTCTGGGCCTATGCGAGGCGGCGGCATAGGTCCAGCGTGCACCATCTCAACGGTATGTCATCTAGATCTGTCTCGGAGAATGTGAGAAACGCTTCCACTATACCCACGTCCAATATAGTAGCCACAATGCGTGTCTGTAACTGGCACAATACGAAAAGACTGCTGTATATTGCTGTTTTGCCACAATGCTAAAACACCGTAGTTGGAATAGGGGAAGTTTCATGATGTAGTCCTAAAATGCTTTTAATTGATCTCACATTTGTTAAATTTTGTGTAGTGATACTGCTGACGAGTGTAGCCAATATGCACCAGCTGTATTTAAACACGGGACTCGTATCCGAACATTCAATACAACTCCGTGATATTATTTATCCAAATACCTAGATTGGTTAAGAACTTATTCGTGGCATAGGCCTAATAATTATTCAGAACGGCTGCTGTATACTCTCTTACTTAAAGCTATTCAAGATACTCAGTACCAAGATGCGCCTCAACATCGATCTCTGCCGAAATGTTTGACCAAGGGGGCCTGGGATCATAGCAGTACAAAATGCCCAGCAAGCATTTTGTGCTTACTCTATAGCGGAAAAAACACCAGAGTCACTATTGCCGTGATGTAGTAGGTATTTGCAAGTTATGAATTGTTGCTGCATTTACTCTTACGACCTCTGAAATGAAAATTAACCACATGCTGTCAAACAACGTCTACGCCCACATATAAACAGATTGAACAGGGATACTAAAATCGCCGAAATCGACCGAACTAAATTTGGAATCTGAAGGATGCTTGAACAACAAATTAGGCGCTCAAGTCAGCCAATTCTGCGGTCTTCATTCTTCAATCAATATTCCATATGATACTTCCAGCGTTCGTTATAATTATATAGGTGCTTGACCTGATGGTCTTTCGTGCGTTCAAGGTACTCAAGCAAGTCGAAGCAACACTGTTTTGTTATGTGTATGATTGTATAGCCTTCTGAATTAAAAACAAATATGAGGGCTTTGCATAAATTATACATTTTTTCCTCACAACCAATACAATCTAAATTTGAATTCTCCCCGACAAAAACACTTGTTTGGAACGATGTAATTGAGGGACGATTCGAAGCAACTAATGATGCTATATAGATAGCGTCAAAGGAAGAGAGCCGTATCAAAGGATGAACGAAATGAAAGGGCTTAAAACAAGGATGGAGTGATTCGGGGTATTCAACCTGCGGTACACTGCACAGTACGGAGATTAGGAAAAAAAGCCCCTTCGTGCATTTAAGAATACAACCGATTCGCTTCAAATTGCACAACAGTGGTCTGAATTGAATTTGTTTTACACAAAATGACACTACAGTGAAACGAAAGTTAATGATGTACAATTATAACCTATACGATAACAGCTCTCCACATTTTCTGTATTGAAAGATACAGCATGGAAAAATGCAATCAAGGTATGATCCTGCCGACGACAATGAGGATTATTTTCACTATCAGAATCGACCGTCTTATCTTTGGTTGACTAACCCTTACAGGCCTAAACATCGGAGGCAAGATGGCCGGCAGAGAGCCAGACCGCTCGGTGAAACTTCCCCCCGAGACGGTGAAGGACGAGTCGGAAGGTGACAACGAGACGGAGAGAGAGGCCCGAGAACACGAGGTAGGTCCGGCATGAGCAGGAGCTGAAGGGCAAGCGATGCATGACGAGAAACGGGAAGCTTTTCACTGTCGAACAGTGCAGTAACCCTGCAACTTTGGTTTCCACGCGTTTAGGTATCTTTTTAAGTCAAGTGACAAATGGCCAGGGCCCATATAGAGCTGCCTTAAGGTTACAAAATTTGCCGAAAGTCCTAAGCAATATAGTTTGTAATCCCGTTAATACGAGGAAGACTTTTTTTGCTGGGCAAATTTTCACGCTTAAAGGGATGACACAACATTAGTCGAGGTCAAAGAATAGCATCCATACGTTGTCTGATCCAACATGCATGGAATAGCACACATGTGAAAATGTCAGCTCAATCCGCCAACCGAGTCTCGAGAAAATCGTAAAAACCGCTTCATTTGTTTCGCGAAAATGCAGTATTAATGAATTGTTTCGAAAAATCGTTTAGATCTCGGTGAGACGTAAACGATTTATTTTACTCTTTTCTCTAAAAATAAAACATTTTAAGCAGAAATATTTCAGCGCAAACTGTTTCATGTAAATCTGTTAACATTTCTGTTTTTCGATCTTACCAATGTTGTGTAGGGGCTTTAAACGGCTCTATGGAATAAGAGCCAGGTCAGCCCTTGTACACGCCCGGTTATTTTCATCTGGGTAAAGCCATTACCTGCCGGTACGGAATTAACGAACCACAAATCAACCCCATTTCTCATCATATAGCGTTTCTCCTTCAACCCCATCAACTCCTGGTTGAAGAGGCACAATCCTTGATAAGGCATCTTGACCATGAATGCAGACACTATGCACAGAAACCAATGAGGCCTTTCAACCCTGCATGCACAGCTATATCCAGCGAATTTCTCGGGGAATTTTAACCCCACTGACGATTCGCAATGCACCCATTTTTTCACTCCAAGCAAAATAATTCCCCGCGGATTTGCTGCGTGGATTCAAACTATATACCGGTCACTTCCCTGTGATCACGGTGACCTGAGTTTCAAAACCAACATGCACTTCCGGTCTCGGTCACAGCACACAACCTCGGGGTTAGCTAGACCATGGCCTCCATGGCTAGACCCGCCCCGTATTCACACCTATTATTGCTATTTCCAGGGAAATACGAAGAACCCTGGTGTAAACGCGCTTAAACCTGCTCCCGAGAAATACCCCTGTGACATTTCCCGGGATATTGCCGGGTGAGCGACTGTATAGTGTGAAAAGGTCCGTCTCTATTTCACCAGGATATCCTGGGGATTTGGTGCAGTGTGAACAGACTGGACTGGGTGGAATCGAACCCTACAAAATGCAGCTTGACCACAAGGCTTTGAGTATGAGCAGTAGACCACTCGGCATGGAGATCCACGAAAGCCTTTACGAAGGTGGTTTTTCTCACTCACACGTGAGCAGAATGCTGAGGAAAACTCAACTGCTGCAGGCTCAGAAAAAGACCGGTGTCAGGGAAACGTGTCATGGTTTCTGCATTCCAAATGCAAAAGTATCCATAACTATTGTGGACTAGAGTTTATAGCAATCTGTTGCGTTGAAACAATAGATCAATAATGACATTGCCTTATTAAGTGAATAACTGGGATTCATTTGTCAGAATTGAATGTTACAATAGTACCCTCAGACATGTGGACAATGCATCACTCTTTTGACGTCGGGCCAATGAATACATTTATTTGTATTTATTTGTATTATTTTGCATCTATTTGCATATATAATGAGGAAAAGCAGCAACCATGGAGGCCTATACGATATATAAAGCACAATATCTCAACAATTCCCTCTCAGTACTGGTGATGCTCCAAGAAGTGTTCGTTGATAGCAAGATATAGGCAAATTTGAAAACTAAAAATCAGAATCAGTTAGACATTTGATGTGAATAGTTTGTTGAGAATTTAAAGGAACGTACTAAGCATAATTGTATGGGATTGTGATATTTTGCCATTTCCTCGGTAGTCCAATCATAATGCAAGTGTGGATTTTTATACATCGTACTAATTTACAATGGCGCTGTATTTGCGCCACTTTTCCCACAGAGTACACATTTTGTGACCTACAATTTAGAACCATATTGCCAATAAATTTCATTTCTCCTCCTGGGTCTATTGAAGTGCGCCCTTTGTGACCAGAAATGGCAATCACACGGCGACAGTTCTGTTTTATATATTTTGGAAGTCTGTACTGTGCAAATTGACACACACCATATGTCTCGCTCGCCAACTTAGCCTCTTGGCAAGGTTTGGCTAATCATTAACTGGTTCCTGTTTAATTACATGGCAGCATGAATCACTGGAACATTGGACGTTTTGACATTGTACATTATACACTGTCCGAGCATTCCCGCGTGAAATAATGGCACTGAAACAAACTGCTTGGCATAGCAAGAAAGTAACGTCACTGCCTGTCCCATAAGTTAGAGTTGATTGTTAATAAGTGATTTGTTATCGCTATGTACCTATATGCTCCACCCGCTCCTTCTCATCATCCTGACAAACCTCATCATCCTCGTTAACTCTTTCATCCTCCCCTTCACCCTCAACATCCTCCCCATCATCTCCATCCTCCCCATCCTCCCCATCCTCCCAATCCTCCCCATCCTCCCCATCCTCCCCATCCTCCCCATCCTCCCCATCCTCCCCATCCTCCCCATCCTCCCCATCCTCCCCATCCTCCTCATCCTCCCCATCCTCCCCATCCTCCCCATCCTCCCCATCCTCCCCATCCTCCCCATCTTCCCCATCCTCCTCATCCTCCCCATCCTCCCCATCCTCCCCACCCTCCCCATCCTCCCCATCCTCCCCATCCTCCCCATCCTCCCCATCCTCCCCATCCTCCCCATCTTCCCAACATTTTACACTTCCCTTTAACAGAGAGGCAAAAAGACTTGTTCCGGAAAACAAAACAAAAGCAATATGTTTTGCTCGGACTACTGTATTCACAACGTTTCTTTTATAAAGGGATATGTAGGCCTACATGTAGCTCATTAAAACTTTTCGCCTTTCTTTCCCGATTCCCCAGAATTTCTTTCAATCGTGGAAACGTCGCTCTCTGGAGTATTTCGAGGTAAGCTCTCATGCTATGACAAAGCTTGAATACGGCCCTAAAGAAGTTATCAAAAGTCCGGCCATGGACATTTTGTGTCTTTTGTATCGTGGTATGGTACATGGGTACCACATGCCCACCCACTACCCACCTCACTATAAACTTGGAGCTATAATAAGGAAGGAGTTTGAGCGGACCGCCCAATCCCTGAGATGTGAGACCGCGATAAAGGCCTTTGTGCATAGACTGCCACGCCGCGCTTCGCCTTGCTGGACAAACAAAGGAAGTATATATTAATTTGAAAGCTTTCAGAGAGTTCCTAAGAGACAAAATGTCTAAATGTGACCCGACACAGCATAATGAGGAATAACCCCCACTTTTGAGATTTTGAGATTTTCTAATGATGTGAAAGAGTATACCATTAGCTTTCAAATGATACCAAAATTATTTCTGTGTGAACTTTGTTGTAAATAGTACAAGGGGACTTCGCTCGTTCAAAAAGGCAGGAACTTTACATTTTCATGAAAACACTCCCTCGAAATCCTCGTGTTTTTCAACATTTAGAGACGGATTTCGGAAAAATACTTTGAACGTAATATCCTCCAATACATTAACTTTCCGAAAATACAACAAAAAAAACATTATTTTTTTTATCGAATTGAGAAGATACTTTCACTTCAGGCGTTGTTTACTGGAAAAGTGTTTTGGTGGGATATTCCTCATGTCGCTGTGCCGGGTCACAAATGTTCGTGCAAGAAATAATTCCGTCCGGTGACGTTCAATTTTTTTAGGCGCATTCCATGCGGGGGTCAGTTTGTTCGGCGACCTTGCGTAACCAAATAATGCCATTGAGGCTTGTCTGCGGTTTGTTCTCATCAGCTACCAGTCAATTGTTTGACTGCAGCGGCGTTGGAGTTGGTTCCTCGATCCATTGGTCGTTCGAACTCGAGCTCCATGCTATACAAACCATGCAGTACCAGTCTCAGCACAAGATTTTGAACAGCAGGGTGGGATGAATGCAGCTTACGCGATTCGAACACGTAGCATTATTTCCAGCACTCCCGCCAATATTTTACAGGCAGACCTTATTCTTGTTAGTTGCTTGCCGGTATGATAAACTCCATCTGATTCTATATCTCAATATTTTTTTCCCATTCTACAACGACAGGCTTTTTATGCGCTATCTATATTTACTGTATGTGCATAATGCTCGCGTTGCTATGAAGCCCTCGTGGATGTGATATCGAATCCTGGTTGCGACTGACCGTATTTGCCGAGACTATAGCCAGAAATGTTTTCTTTCACCGTCTGTATACCTACTTCCTGCCATGTTTTCATGGGGGCTAATGCTCTATATTTAGATCAATGCTCACCATCAATATTTTTCATACAAGGCTGTGGTCACGTGAGCACGGTGCGTAAAGGTTGTTGTCATGCTTACTCCGTCCAGTCCACGTATAGTCACCTCGCTTATACTGCGCCTATCATGAGCTGCATGTCGTATCTAGATAGCAGCTATATACGCGAGCTCATTGTCATGGTGCAATGATTATTTTGCGAGACTGTGAGGTTGCATTGTCACTGTTATCCTGGAATAATAGATTAGTGGGATGGGTGATGGGGTACAGCTACGATAAAACAGAAGCTGTGGTTAAGTCACGTTATACAGTGACAGTTTCGGTGCTAATTATATAGGTAATGTAGGTAATTTTGTTAAGTAAAACAAATAAAGGAAGAGTGGCGCCCCAACCGCGGCAAAGACTATAGTTGACTAGTTTGGACGACATGCCATCTATAAGGGCTGGATAGTTCAGATGGTAAGAGCGCTGCTACGCAAAATCAAAGGTCCCGGTCCATTTATGTTTTAATTAAATCTTTCCGTTTCATTCTTTTGAATCAGTATACAAACTAAGGTATTTATCGCCCATAGGTTCCATGTACAGTCTGTGTTCGTCAGGAAAAAGTCGGTGTCGGGATTCGTCCGCTAGATTTTTATTCCTCGAAGTAAACGTTTCTTTCCTAAATGATCAAAGTTTGTTTTTTCTTCATAATCTATGCAGAAGAAATTCGCCGACGTGGATTTCGTCATCGACCCCGCGGGCGACAGAATCTATCTTTGGAATGTAAGATTTATACGTCATTCTGGCTCACCTCTGTACAATGCCGACTGTGAAAACTCACTGTTGTTAAAATTATGTGCAGATTATTTTTGTAAAGTGATGGGTGGCTCAGATGATATAAGAGTGTCATTTACACAGAATCAGAGGTCTCGATGCTGGTATTGTACGAACACGCAGGCCCTATTGTTTTATAACACTCCGGCGATGCGAGCGAATTAGTTCAAGAGATCCATGATTTACTCAATTGTGTGAATGATATATACCGAAGGCAGAACAGATTTAGTCGAGAATGGCTTGCCCAGACTCTCTGTAGTTAGAATCACTTTTCTGAGCGTGCGTGTGGTTCTAAAAAGAAACGACGAAAAGAGGATGATTTCTACACGGGGACGGGACAAGAATTGGCAGAAATCTAAATACAACCCGATACTTTGTATCACCTTTGGACATACCCTTGGATGTCATGACAAGGAGGCATACAGGATTTGCATCACTGTAGAAACAGTGGACAGAATGTCGTGTTCAAGGAAGCCCTTTATACGAACCCATGGATCAGGCTCAGGTTTGTAGGCTTCGTCTCCGTCTGGCAAAACCTCGAAATCCATGTTGTGGTTTGTCTCCGAACTTATAAGTTGTTTTGCTTGATAGTATAGAGTATTCACCGCGAAACTGGGGCCGATCGCTTGTTTCTAGATACCTCGTAGCATTATAATGGGTAATACGATGAAAGACTTAGCCCCAGCCTAAGCCTTTATTTTGTAAACGGCCTATATTGATTTTCAGATATCATATTCAGCTGCCGCTAGGGAAGAGACTTGACGCGAGAGGGCGCTTCACGTCAAACCATGCTGGTTGACATCTCAGTTCTCTTCAGCATTTCTCATTGCCTTGACTTTCAAACCTATTTGTTTTGCGACAATTCCATGCACAGAGTCTATATACACTTTGCAAGAATCTATAGCAAGACTTCCTATGTTTAAAATGAAATCAAAAAGAAACCAGAAAGGGACTCGGGGTAGTGTGAGTAGATAATTGTGGTCGTGCTTTTAATCTGATCAGAATATTTGATATGTGTGTTAGGGGTTGGTCACCTTCGCTGTCCTTTACAACGTGTGGATGATCATCTTACGAATAGCATTCCGAGAAATGCGAGAAGATGTAAGTTATTCAATCCTGTCATGTCTCTGTACTATCTTATAACTCCATTGTGCACCGGTGTCAATTTAGTTTGACTACACCTCTATTTTGGTGTAGGTGACCCGTTAGCAAAGCGCTCTGACTTGCCGGTTAAATGATGACATCACAATTATACAATAATGCCTATTTTCTATGAAATACGCTTATTTGATGTACAGAAAAAGAAAACGGAAATGACCTTTACTTATTTTTTATATTCATCCAGTCAGTCGATCGATTTATCAGTCGACGGGTCGATTGATCTATCAGTCGATCAGTCGACCGGTCGATCATTCGATCAGTCAACTGATCGATCAGTCGACAGGTCGATCATTCGACCAGTCAACTGATCGATCAGTCGACAGGTCGATCATTCGATCAGTCAACTGATCGATCATTCGACCGGTCGATCATTCGACTGGTCAAACAGTCGACCGGTCGATCAGTCGACCGGTCGATCAGTCGACCGGTCGATCAGTCGACCGGTCGATCAGTCGACCGGTCGATCAGTCGACCAATCGATCAATTAATCAATCGACCGATCAATCAATCAATCGACCTCAGCTTCACCAATGGGTGCTTCTCGGTTTTCCGTAGATTTTTAACCGAAAAGTGTTTGGCACCATCGACTTTGCCAGTGACGTCGTCTTCTTTGTGGATATTATCGTGAACTTCCGTATCGCCTTCCTGGAACAAGGCTTATTGGTGAGGAAACACTCAGCTCCTTTCAAACTATTGAGGGCAGCACGCATGCCAAACCCTTTCCACGTAACAGTCGTTTTGTCAAATACACCTCTTCCAGATCGCCTGGACTAAATATTTTACAATATTTCACAAGAGTCTTTGAGGGGAGGGGGGGGGGGTTGTCGCTTATCTGCCCGTTTGAAATTTCAAGAAGAGTTAACTCTTATAATATAAGGTGATATACAAAAATGTTGCAAACTACTTACTGACTAAAATTACCAAAATGTAAATCTTAAAATTTAGTGGGCCTGACGTTTCGATCCTAGCAGGACCTTTCTCAAAGGCTATAAGTTAAACAAAACAAAACTGACCGGGAACACAAATAATGGGAAAGATAATTTTAATTAAAACGGGACTTGACACGTTTTCCTTGCCATTTTTCAAAATTCTTATAATGTAAAATGTATTCATGTTTTCTTTTAGGATGTTATACTGTGGGTCATTTTGCAAGAAGGTGTTAATTTTTTTCCAATCTTTTCCACAGGTGAAAGACAAAAAGAGACTGTCAAAATTCTACACGAAATCCTATCGGTTCAAGCTGGACATCTTGGCCATGATCCCTCTGGGCACGATGGTGCTGGTCTTAGGAGGTAGGATAAGGACCAAGACTCGGCCCTGCCATGCACTATAGCCTCTGAAAGCCGTCCGTCATATATACCGACATGTCACATTCCTACCGTCCTGACTCGATGCGTCTTCCAGACTAAAAGCTTCCTCTTCATTTTAGGTTTCTTTAATCGGGGCCCTTTTCCAAAACCCGGCTTAGGCTCGGGCTCAGGCTTTGTCTCCATTTCTTTCATCCATTTTAAAGTACAAGGCATGGAAATAGGAGGCAAAACTGTGTTTTCTGCTTTTGGATGACAGAGACGAAGCCGGAGCCGAAGCCTAAGCCGGGTTTTGGAAAAGGGCCGTAGTCACGCTAGAGGCGTAGCGAGTCAGAATGGCCTCGGAATGAATCTTCGTTGCATATCACTTGATAATTATTCAAAGTCTCGTCTTATTCTCTAATATTCTGATTACAATTGAACACCATTCTAAAACCTCGCACGGCATTTGTGCCGAGTACCACCAAGCTGCCTTCGGGAGTGAATAATATGCCCTGACAGGATTGGGCCAGAATCATTCTAGGTGGCTTTGAAGCGCGTTCTATAAATAAGCCTATTCCAACGACAATCCTCCTGACGGCCGGTTCTGTTTAATTCCTTCTGCATTATGAATGATCGTGACGAAACATTTACCGAGGGAACAAAGGCAAACAGAACATGCCCAAGCAAGCTACCCATTGTACTCTCAACAGGACACCCACCGGCCTTCTCCTTAGATTTGGCCACTATGCAGCTTTCTATACCATCACGAGTTATCGTGTATATAGATATAACGTGACCCATTTCTCCCTTGCCATATAGACACAGATATGATCAACGTTCCCTTCGATGTTGACAGCGGTGAGTTGTTCCAGGAATTCCCGTTCATTTGTATTTCATTTGTATTTGTATTTGTGTTGTTGTTTTGTTGTTTTGTTGTTGTTTTGCTTTCCCCATTTCCCGCTGACGTCCTCTTTGTTTTCCTATCACTGTTCAGGACCTATTCATCAATTCATCATGTCCACGACAAAGTCCTTCCTTTGTGCGGGTCCTATCCAATGTTTTCTCTTCGTTTTATTTGTTCATTCTTCTTGGGCGTGCGTTGTGGCTTTAACTCGAAGTATTAAACAGAAGGTGGTGGCTTTAGCGATGGCGCTGACAATGTACCAAGACAATTAGCAATGGCAAATCTTATAATTCAATACAGGTATAAAGACCAATACATCACTCGGTATTCAGTGTTGCTTGACATGGGTTGTTTTTCAACATAGTGATATTATTACAGTGATAATATCATAAATACTATTTGGATGTGTTCTGTAACTGCGGTTGGTCAACCTATCCCCAATAATGGCTAAAAAATAACTGTATCAACTTACTAATGGGTAGAATTGGATAACAATACCCTGGTAGAACAAACAAAATCTGGTCATCACATTTTACCCAGTCTTTTATGCAGATCGTATTGAACTATTGTCAGGCATTATTTAAACAGCGTTTTTCTTTTGGCTTCTAGACAATGTTCTGATTCCCGTCTTGCGACTACCACGCCTACTGAAGTGGCATTCAATGGAGGCCTACACCGCTATGAGTGACACGTAAGTGGCCATAGCCAATCGTGAGGATCGCCTCGGTAGTGGGTTGACGCAAAGCGCCTTAATTGCCATCTTTACACGATGACACGTTACGTACACCATACGCGACACTCTGACTTTACACTGAACGATAACGCACGAAGACGTTTTGGCAAACAGCAAACATTAGTATAGTGGACACGACGTCTATACCGCGTACAATGCAAACGTCGACATCAAATAATCACATTATAATAAATCATGGTGACGAATTGGAATTGAACGATAGCGGGGTGATATTGGAGAGATGAACCAGCGCTTTGGTTTATTCTGAAGTCAGTAACCGCTGCCATTCATTTCTTTGAATTAATGTATGCCAAACCAATCACACTGGCGGGATAGCTATGAGGCTCTTACCGTCCTTTCATTTGAAGATAATCAGCACGTGAACTCACGCTTCCTTCGTTTTGTATGTCACCATTACCTTCACATCTTTGGGTGCATAAGGCGTTCAATAAAACCCCGACCTACTCTGGAAAGAACCTATTATAGACTGCATACATTGTAGGCGTATATACATGTACGTGGATCTGAATTGCAGTAGCACAAAATAATAACATGATGCACAGCGCCCTCGCGCGGCATGTCATAATTATACCACTTTCTACATAATAGAACTGTACAGTTGGCTTGGTGTACGTTTGTATAGGATTTACATGCATGTTCACATTTCATGGATTCATGGATTGAAAGTTCACGGATTGAAAGTTTGTATTCTTGCTTTCTTTGACTTCAGACGGACCAGCAACCCGAACCTAGTGCGTGCATTCAAGCTGGTCATGTACCTGGGAGTCATTATCCATTGGATCGGCTGTTTCTATTACATGCTGTCAGATGTGAGTCTGTAATAAAACAATTTACGAAGAGAATCAGGTCACCGGGGCAAAGACGCAGCAACGTTCATCCCTAGAGTTGCTCAGTACCTTTATACTATTTTTGTATCTGCTTAATTAATTTGGAAGAGATCACCCTTATTGTGCGGCTACAGATTCGGTAATAGTAAGTCCGGCTATTTTCAAGTCGACTGTGATCATTGTCTGCGTATCTATGACGCATATTATTGATTGTTAAAACCGAGTTTTCCAGTCCATACGCAAGACTCAGTTTATCCTTTTTGGCAATGAAAGCCGTCGACATTCGTAGATAATATACTAATGCAATCAAACTGAATGCCAAGTGGCTAAGACGACAATAGGTACATGAAGCATCAACATTATATGTGACCCGGCACAGCGACATGAGCAATATCCCACCAAAACACTTTTCGAGTAAACAACGCCTGAAGTCAAAGTATCTTCTCAATTCGATAAAAAAAAAAAAAATCGGACTGTTAATGTATTGGAGGATATTATGTCCAAAGGATTTTTCCGAAATCCGTCTCTAAATGTTGAAAAAACAAGGATTTTTGGGGAGTGTTTGTGTACTGTTTTCATAAAAATGTAAAGTTCCTTCCTTTTTGAATGGCCGCTTTCGAGGAGTTAGAATGGCGCTGCTATATTGTGTCTGGTACCAAATAAACGAGCGAAGACCCCTTCTTTACAACAAAGTTCACACGGAAATAATTTTGATATCATTTGAAAGCTAATGGTACACTCTTTCACATTAGAAAATCTCAAAATCTCAAAAGTGGGGGTTATTTCTCATTATGCTGTGCCGGGTCACATATGGTCCTATATCTTCCATTGCCATTGAATGCGTCACTTACCGTTGAATTGATGACTTCTAATGCTCTGTAGTATTACCAGTACAGTAAACTAGAGAATGGAACTGGCTGGACACAAAAGGCTGAATATATCAACCCGTTGAAACATTTGGGGAAAAGCGCGTTAGAAAGGCAGATGTAAAGTAATGTATGCCGTGATGTACCGGTATGTGCTCTCAGCCATCAAACACTTTTGCCTTTAGGATTATATGGCATTTCATTTATTATCTTCTTTCATTATCATTAATTACCCAGCTGGAAGGTTTCGGCAGCAACCCGTGGGTGTACCCAAACGAGGAATTAACTAGAGGTCTCTTAAGGTTAGTACACATTCATGCCACTATAATCCAGCTGCTCTGACAGCATTACATTCTATCTGAGATAAACGGTATTATTATCTTTGTATCAATGCCAGCCAATGGAGCTTGTCGAGCCCGTTCCAGAATAAATGAAGGTCAAAATGAACAATTACCACGTCAGATCCAGTCACGACTTTTACCTCACTTCCTCACTGTACATGAATTATCAATAGTAATGTCCGATTTTGAAAAAGAAAATGGCAAAGACAATTTCATTAGACTGAAACTTGAACCCGCGATCTCGGGTTTTGCGTACCAGCTCTCTTACCATCTGAGCTATCAAACCCTTGAAGCTCAACTGAAGTCCCAAAACAAGAAAAATCCTGCTTTGGCATCAAATAGGCCTATGTTCATTTTTACATTATAATCCCAGATCAAAAATAATTTTGAGCTTATTCGAAGCTTTGTTTAATTAGAATTATGCCCGTAGTTATTGAGGGCGCTGTTCTTTACGTCACGGGGTGAAAACAGATGTTCTTTTCTCTCTCCGTGAAGGCCGTATACTCTTACATAATCGGAGAGGATCCCTAACGAGTTCAGTAGGTAATGCACCCTTTTTGAGCACGGCACCAGTCTTTTTCTTAGTGAAAAAACTTGGCAAATATTTTGTTGGCAGAGGCGTCTTTCCACAAGCCTTTTCTTCGGAATTCGATGAACTCTCAGTCGATAACGAGGAAAGAGATTCTGAAAAAAGCTTTCCTATGGCTACAGACGGGAACACGTTGCCAAACCATACACGTATTAGTCGGAATGGTCTCCGTGAAAACAAGCTTCGAAATGGACACTGCACTGCACGATTTGACGGGTCGGATTATTTCGGTCGTGTCAGCGTGATTTTTGAAGTCCAAATGCGGCTTATTCTAGGGTCGTCAGGGAATAAATACACGTTTATTCCACTGCTGCAATCTTCAACAACGAATCTGGTTGGCATGTCAACGGGATTGTAAATATCTACGCCTGAAATCCGTTCTCTTGAAAAACGTGCACTGACTGTTTGTATACTGTATATACGACACTCCTCCGACAAGAGTAATGGGCGGAGTCTTCACCCCATGACGTCACCAAGGACGGCCTTTTTAAAACTCTTTTCCAAAAATTTGAAATTCGAAAACAAATCATGGATGTATTTTTACTGCCACCATAGTATTATTTGAAATAATAAAAATTGATTCCAAAATTGCAGTTGATCTTTAATGGTGGTCTTCCCAAATTGATAGTCAACTTATCTTCTCTGGGTGGTTGGGGCGCCAGTTAGAAACATTTAAATCGTTTAGTGCCGTAAATCTAGAGGGATAACGCCATTGTTTGGGGCTTGATCTCTCGCTGCGTGAAGCGTGAATTGTTTCAAACCTGGCTACAATTGTAGGTATTACTGTTAATTTTCTTTGGTTTATATATTAAAGACGTGCGTTTAAATTGTATTTCAAAATCGGAAAGGGTTCTTCGGAGATCTCTGATCAGATCGTGCATGCTTAGACATTTGTCGGTAAGTCACCAACTGTCAGCAACGTTTTTCCACAAAAAAAACTGTTTCTGCATTTTTCCAGAAAATATATCCTCTGCATCTATTGGTCTATGATGACCCTGACCACAATAGGCGAGACGGAACCACCTTTCAACGACATTGTAAGTCAGTGTGTACAATGGCGCGAGTTTAGTGGCTTTGACGTGCCGCTGGGGGCGCTGTTTCAGAGGCAGTGTGCCTACAAAAATATCTGAGAAAACAACAAATGTTGAATCCTCTTTTGGGCGTAGAATCCATGAAGAACTGTTTGGAAAAGACGAATTGAGGCACATACGCATTTTGCTTGCATGACTCTGATCAGCGTCCCTGGAGGGCTTGGCCGCTAAACCCGCGCTATTCTCCTTCGCCTTTTGTCTACATCAGCTCTCTCTCTCTCTTTTTGCCGTTATTTCCTTGCTCTGTTCAGTAAGTACATACGGATTATTTACTGGTCGACGGTGACACTAACCACTATCGGAGGCTCCGCCGGTCCCGTCAGCAACATTGTAAGTACACCGTGAGCTAGCGCAGTGCAATATGGCGCACTCTCCGTGTCACATCACGTGCTTACTTCTCAAGGAACACTGGGATCAATTGAGAAATGGTACCCATCTGAACAATGAATTCCAAACTGATTCATCCGCTGCAAGTTGCATAGAAATGTCTGAATTCATTTTCCTAGCCCACACCTTCCTTTTTAACAATGAATATCCGTCGTTGCTGTGAACAATGCAGCATGCATTGTACAGCATCCATTCTGAGAATTCCCGGTTTGTCATTGCTTGGGACATTGACTTTGTTCAATACGGGTGCAGCACACAAAATCCATCCAAGATGGCTCCGCCGAGCTGATTATCATAAAGTGTGTACCCACAAGTTTTTTTTAATAAGGGGTCTTTGGGGGATAATTAACTTATACATTGTAGAACAAGTGAAGCTTAAGACAACCCTGGGTTCACTCTTCAATTTGGTATGAAATGTGGACCACATCTGGCTTTAAATGTGGCCCAAATTGGCTGTGGAAGTGGAGGGGTCCATCCCAAAATTCTTGCAGAAATTCGGGTTGG
>OX465101.1:18582898-18595398 GCA_949987565.1 Luidia sarsii | reverse complement strand
CTCCTCAGACTGAGGGTGGATGAGCCGACTGGTAAGGGACTGGTCTCCTCAGACTGAGGGTGGATGAGCCGACTGGTAAGGGACTGGTCTCCTCAGACTGAGAGTGGATGAGCCGACTGGTAAGGGACTGGTCTCCTCAGACTGAGGGTGGATGTGCAGACTGGTAAGGGACTGGTCTCCTCAGACTGAGGGTGGATGTGCAGACTGGTAAGGGACTGGTCTCCTCAGACTGAGGGTGGATGGGCCGACTGGTGAGGGACTAGTCTCCTCAGACTGAGGGGGGATGGGCCGACTGGTGAGGGACTGGTCTCCTCAGACTGAGGGTGGATGAGCCGACTGGTAAGGGACTGGTCTCCTCAGACTGAGGGTGGATGAGCCGACTGGTAAGGGACTGGTCTCCTCAGACTGAGGGTGGATGTGCAGACTGGTAAGGGACTGGTCTCCTCAGACTGAGGGTGGATGAGCCGACTGGTAAGGGACTGGTCTCCTCAGACTGAGAGTGGATGAGCCGACTGGTAAGGGACTGGTCTCCTCAGACTGAGGGTGGATGTGCAGACTGGTAAGGGACTGGTCTCCTCAGACTGAGGGTGGATGTGCAGACTGGTAAGGGACTGGTCTCCTCAGACTGAGGGTGGATGGGCCGACTGGTGAGGGACTAGTCTCCTCAGACTGAGGGGGGATGGGCCGACTGGTGAGGGACTGGTCTCCTCAGACTGAGGGTGGATGAGCCGACTGGTAAGGGACTGGTCTCCTCAGACTGAGGGTGGATGAGCCGACTGGTAAGGGACTGGTCTCCTCAGACTGAGGGTGGATGTGCCGACTGGTAAGGGACTAGTCTCCTCAGACTGAGGGTGGATGTGCAGACTGGTAAGGGACTGGTCTCCTCAGACTGAGGGTGGATGGGCCTTAGGTGTTTTCACATTGCTTTTCCTAAGACGAGGACATTCTACATTCTTCTCTTTCCTCAGGTCAAGATTTTCGAGGATTGCGAGCGAGGGCTGCTGTGTGAACTGGTCCTCAAGCTACGCTCTCAAATCTTCTCCCCAGCGGACTTCATCTGCAAGCGGGGGGAAATCGGACGCGAGATGTACATCATCAACCACGGGAAAGTACAGGTACGTGCCGGCGACATTATTTTCCTCAATGCCGCTTCTTGAAAACCTCTATTAAAGTTTCGATTGCTGGGCCAGGAAAGAATGATGTTTGGACAGCTTCAGAACGCCCAGATCCCTGGTCGTGACTAGCAAGTAACGACGTTTACATTTCTGATGAAGTGCATAGGCATATTTCAAACAAACAAAGGAAAAGCTGACAGGGAACTTTTGAACAAATTGAAAAATTGGCAACTCAAACTGGACTGGACCGAGATTTGAACCCGAGACTTCTGGTTTAGCGTACCGGCGCTCTTACCATCTGAGCTATATCCAGCCCTTAGATGGTCTAAATAGTTAACTAGTCTTTGCCGGGGTGGGGGCACCGGTCAGAAACATTCAACCATTAAATGTCTGCGGGGATCACACCCCGCGGTCATTCATATGCAAACATTAACTAACTGTTACAAACCTGGCTACATACAGCAGGTCGGGGATCACACACCTTGTTCAATTCAAGTCAAATAATAAACAAAGGAAAAACTGACCGGGAACTTTTTGAACAAATCTAAACAAAAATGGCAAAGAAAACTTTTCTTTACCAATTGTTTTTATTTATTTTTATTTGAATTGCATAATAAAGTCGATGCATAGTCTATTCCAACCTCACTGACCTCAAAATGTGAACCCGTGTACACAAGTATTGTAACGTCGAGTTGTTCGAGTTGTTCATGAGAACAGCAATTGGCAGTAAAATGGGATTGGATTTGATGACGCAGTTGACCGTTCGTTTAGCCTGCCTTCAAGTTGGTGGCACGGATATAATGCTGGGCAATGCAAGCAGTGCGTCAATGTGGATGGAACACGCGTGGAGGGGACGTCTGGGCCCGTCCCATTGGCTTGCATTGTGGTCACGCGCCAAATGCATTACCTAATGGTCCTTTCTCATCAAATGTTCATTTTTGCCAATAATTGCCCGTAACGGACAGGGCCCTATCACATTCCCACAAATAATTGATTTTCTTTTGGGAGTAAATCTCCGAGTGGAACTTCATCCTCTCGCAAATCCACTTCATCCAGGGCCTTTTCAATTCCACCGGGATGCGGAAATTGCCTCTTTGTGAGTGTTTGGACTTTCATGATTGGCACCGAACCTGAATGCCGAAGTAAAAAAACAAAAACATCCAAACAAAAAGTTCAGGCCAATGCGTTTGTCTCACAGACACAATATCTGGGCACTAGCGGAGTTGTGTGCATGAACGTACATAATTTACGGTTCTTTTTCTTCCATAAGGCTGCATAGATATCATGTGTCAAAAACAATCCGGCGGCAGCAGTTGGCAACAACGCACGTTTTATCAACAGGCGTCCCGAAAGCTCCACAAACATCGCCACAAAGTCGGCCCCAAGTTCCCCCTGTTCAATCAACTCGAAGCGCCCGCTTTGGGCTCCACGAGTGGCGACCACCAGTGCATGGCTAGAGTTCCCTGACGCCCCCTTTCCACACTAACTCTTGGCGTCAGCCCTATTCCGCACGGTCTATGGGACACAGGCATCGGTCCCGTCGGAGATAAATCGGCTCCGCTGATACGATACCGCTACGAACCCACACGCAAGCATTGCCGCATGGATCTAAAGGCTCCCACGTTCCTGTGATGTAATGAGAGCATTTGAGTAAATCTACCCATCCATGAAATTAAAGTTTTACCAAACAAACCCCGCTACAATCTGCTTGTAATGCGGAATGATCTGAAATATACAAATGATAAACGTTCAACAGTTTGCCATTCGAGCGTCTATAATAAAGGCAAAACCGCTCTTGAGAAAGGTTATGCTAGCATAGAAAACATCAGGCCATTTAACTTTTTATGATCATTTTGAATATCGTATTTGACTTTGTATTGCCAACTATTGCATGAATATCTACAGACTGTTTCTGCAAAGTGAGAAAGGCTTCATCAAATTCTGGTGAAATTTCATGAAATCAAATGTCTTTTACATTTCATATAACAACAGTCAACAACAGTCCATATAACAACGCTCTGGGATACGGATAGATTCCGATACCGATACCGTTAATGAATCCTAAAAAGAAACAAGCCAGATGCACAAGCTGGTCACCTTTAACTGATCAGTTATTCTGAATGCGCTTCGAAATTAGATTTTGGCGAGCCTTTGAGCTGATTTCGATGTTGTTAGCAACAATGCATATGAACAAACTGTAATGTCTGCTCCAGTCTCCAACTCTAGGCTGTGATGTGCACTTTTGCCTCCGCCGTATCCCTCACGACCTCAGGTTGTTGTGCAAGATGCGGCTACTGGACAAAGCATGGTCGTCGCCACGCTGTCGGAGGGTAATTACTTCGGTGAGATCAGCTTACTCAAGTTGGACGAAGGCCAGAATCGCCGCACAGCCGACGTGGTGTCTCTCGGCTATTCAGAACTGCTCTGTCTGTCCAAGAAAGACCTGATGCAGGTAAGGCAACCATCCCGGAGCAAGACAGGCAGGGTATCAGGTCCCATGACAAGTATACCACTCGGGCTCCTGTTGCTCGCTTTACTCTGCTGATTACTACGTGAAATACGCCGAAATCCACTTGTTAGACCCAGCAATTGGTTTCGTTGACACTGAGGTAGGGACTACGGCTTAGGCTTGTGTATGATACTTGGCTTCAACCTGGTAGCTATAGGGGGAAGGCGTATCGTATATCTTGCGGTTCTCCCCAGTATTTCCGAGTTACGACATTTCGCATAGAGGCACTTATATTTCTTTCCAATTACTGAAACCGATATTGGAACACGGACGGTATCTGGCAAAGTTTTACTTTCCAGCAAGATGGGGCCTACTCGCCATCGGGGGTAATGGGCAAAAAAATATGAAGTTGATTGCTTTTGAGTTGCAAATACACGGAGGTGGTTTGACCCTCTAATGCATCACAATGTTGTTCGTCTAAAAAAACTCACATGTAAGGGGTTTTAGCTGAGCTATACATGTGTATATTAAAATGCCATTTCTTTTAATGGATATAGTGATTAGCATCATCCAGCGAATCATTGCACTGACATTCTGTTTTCCATACTCCAATGAAATATCAAAAGTAGTACACAATAATGCAAAAATGAAGGCTAAGTTTTTCTATATAAACAACTGGGGATAGGATTTCTGTATCACGTTTTGTTCCTCCTCTCTTTCCCCATGTGATTAGGCACTGGTCGAGTACCCAGATGCTAAGAAGGTTTTGGAGAAACATGGACGAGACAGAATGGAGAAGAACAAAGAAGAACAGAGAAAAAGGTTAGATAATAAGGAGGGAAATGAAATTGAAATGAGTGTGAAATGAACCAAAATACAGTGTGACTGAGAATTGAAATTTAGAATTAGATATCGTGAAAGCATTTTCATCCAGATAAAGGGAAGTGAGACTGACGAAGGAATTTCATACAGTTTATCCAAATAGCAGAGACGTCAAAGAAACGTCATACAATAGTCAATGGTCGATTACTGTTGACTGACGCCCCAACCCTGCAGCAAAGATATTTGAATAGGCCTATATTGGGAAGAGCCTCGCCAGGGCTGGCAAGCTTAGGTAGTGAAGTACTTGGTACGCGGATCATCAGACCTGGGTTCAAATCCTGGTCGATTTCAAATTCATTATAATCATCTTGAAGTTGTTGTGTAGGCCTATTATAATGACGAAATTACGTGTATAGTAATCATTTTGCCAAATCGGAGACCCGAGGTCTTACCAATTTATAATAATTATTTTCCTATTGATTAGACATCTAAAAAACAATAGAAGGCTCCAGCTTTCGATCCGAGCACGATCTGAACGTCGTGGCCGATCGTCTTCAAGGAAGCATTTTCTTTTGCCCCCATCTTCTGTATATTCTCCGTTTTCGATGATACCGTCTGTAAGAGGTGGTCCCATCTTGGCAGTTTCAGCACGCCCTTTCATTGCCGCAGATCAAATGGCCCTCTTGCCGTTCTATCGTAAATATAGGATGCAGCGGCGGAAGTCCGAGGCCAGCTTGGCGGTGCCCGGCCAGGAGTCCGAGCAGAAGGAAGAGGGCGGCAACGGCGAGCAGGGTAACGGCCCGGGAGAGGGCGGCAGAGTGGGAGAGACGGGACTCCGCGCACAGATTGAGCTCATCTCCAGACTGGCGATGAAAGGTGGGCCCTGGCGGAAGGAGCATTCAGCTAGCATTCAGCCAGTACACGATCAGCTTTGCGCCGCTCATAAACGCTGCTCAGGGAGGCTATACCCTTGTGCCTGTATAGAACGATCGTGAATGATGAGTCTTTATTTTCATTCGATCAATTCACGCCCTTTGGTACCCCGGTATGTCATAATAATGATCTGGAATGCCAGCCGTTTCAACACTGTTTCCCAAAATATCCCAAATTGTCTACCGACTCACTAAAGTTATACGATATCCCCTAGGTTAAAACGCCCAGCACCTTGCAAATAAAACAGTGAAAGCCTACTTTAATTTTCATTTTTTGGTACTGTCTACAGGAAAGGAAATGAGTGAGTTAAGACACATTATCAACGAACTGAGGAACTTTGACAGTATGGTGAGTATAAAACGAAACGAAATATAATTCTAATAAAAAAAGCCAATGAGAAAATAGAGCAAGGCAGAGAATATCAATGCAAAGGATGTTGTTTGAACAAATTTATTCTCAATGTGACCAAATAAAACTTCTAAAACGATGACAATAGCAACAACATTAAATTGTCTTGACCGTGAGTTGAACCGTTGAACCCTATAGAGTCTCTGGCCATGTCTACTTTAAGCCAATGTAATATTATATATACTTGTAGCCACTGAGTGCCTCTTTCCAGGTCTTTTTCCTCCTGAATTTGATAAAAGAAATATCGCTCTGAAGTAGAAATATAGGCTATTCATGTTATGCTGTGCTTTGTTTGATATAATCCTAATGGTAATCTTATTCTTTTGATTTGACATTCCTAGTGTACAAAGGGGAAAATACAAGAGCTTTCGCAAAAGGTGAGTTGAAATTCAGGATATGTATGTATATAATTGTGTAGTCGATCCCCTTCTACGGATGCCGGCAATCCAGTCAGTGTACGGGTTGACATATGCCCTCGCTCAGAAGCGTTTTACCGAGCGGACATCCCAGGCATAAACGCCTGCTATGCTGGGACTCGTATCGTCTGGCACGGGCCCTTTGCGATGAATTGGCCATTACCAGACACCGAGTGCTGCCAAGAGGAAAGTGCCTTTAATCCGCAGCCCGATCCGAATGGAGCGAATGATTGGGGCACTGACAGAGCCATCCAATGGGTTGTTTATGCGGCGCTCCCCCCACCGTGCCGAGCTGCGGTGCACGGTAAACTAACCCCGGACCCGCTTCCTTGGGAGTGTGATTATAGGGAGAAATGCTAACGGGTCAGAGTCGATCTGTCAAGCACCGGCCCAACGAAAGACACTGATTGAAAGTCCAAGATGACAGCTTTCTACTAATCAGCCCGATTGCCGGCCAGTGACAATCCCCGACTCATGTTGACATTATTTTACTTTCTCTCACTCGCGGGCGCAGGCTCTTTAAGGGAATCCCTCCCTCCGCGCGCAGCCAGAGCCGGGTCGGTTTTTTACAGGAACTATGCGCCAACGTCCCATTTTCCGCTTTATAGTGCTGGGTAATCGGGTCCGTAATCGGAGATCTTACGGCTGGTAGTGGGTCTAGGATCTATGGGGGATGATTGCTGGCACTCCGTCTTGACGCATAGCCTGCCTGCTCCCCTGTGCTTCGTATTTAGTGGAAGATGGTCTTGTTCGTGGAAGGTGCGTTTGGCTGAGAGATTAAATGCAAGAGGGTCAGGGTTCGGGTTGTGAAATGACGACCAGAAGAAAAAGGGGCAAGGAGAATGATGTATAGGGGGGGTGCTGATGACTGCGATGCCTCTTACGCTAATTGTCTCCCTCGGCCAAACTCTTTTCTTATTGCAGTGCAACGAACTGTGGGGGAAACTCAAGGAGAGAGAATTGGACCTGAAGCGAGCGTTGAAGCGCATCTCGGAGCTGGAGAGCCGCTCTACCTCCGGGATGAACGGGGTGGGACGCGTGCAAAGACGCTTCGGCCAGGCGCTGGTCCGGCGACCTCGATTGATGCAGCCGCTGGTGGTTCAAAGCGAGGATCGGGACGGTAGGCAACAGGAATGCATCCTGTGGACCAGCCCTGAAAGCGCCGATGGTATCGAACGCGATCCGTCACCCAACGGCCTGTCCAACGGTCACGGCCCGGTGCCGAGGCCCAAAGTCACCCGGAGAACGTCGTCCAGCACCAAGTCACCCGAGCACAGCGCGGGGCGAGACACGTGCACCAAGGAGATCGACATCCCCGGCATCCACGTCAACGGTGACATCAAGCAGGAGCCCTCCACCATGACGGTGGAAGTCTGCCCGGCGGGCGAGGGCGAGGGAGGTCAGGGCGGCGACCAATCCGAGCAGCCCAACGAGTCGGACATCGAGAAGACAATGTCGCAGTTGCGGCCGGCATTTGCCAGCCTGGCCCTACCCGCTCAGAAGCGCAGCTCGGGCAACATATCTGACGCGACCTGCTTCAGCGATGGTAGCATGGACAGTGACTTATGATGCGAACAACGATGTAAATATACACAGCATCGACAAACCTTCCCTCACAGTCCATACAAATAATCGAAATCCCGATCTTGTCCCTTCCTTTCCCGGTTAAAATCGGAAATAACGTAAATCCATTCTATACTATAATGTAGTTAAGTGTTAAACCATCCTCTTAACAGATGTATCTTTTTGTGGTTTCTTTGTTTCTATCTCAAGAATCATTACAAGAAATATTGTTGAACTTTTGTTGGTAAACTTAACCAATGCTACTTCCGTTGCATTGACCTGCATTCATTCCTATTTAGCCTGAATCGTGAATATTCCGCGAATTGGCGAGAGATTTGTGTTTGGGCCTGGCCCGTGTTACACTTTTCATTTCATTCATTGTTACTGCATGCCTCTGTGCTGTTACCCAAAGAATAAATTGGTCGTAGTCCAAAGACAGCCCTGTAACGAGTGCTCATCACATCCAAAAAGACATTAAATTCGGCCTGCTGTTGTCTGAGCACGGTAAATACCACCCGTCGCGTTAAACGCGGACATGTGCCAATATTTCACCTCGCCTGTGTAAACGGCCTGCAACAATGACTTGATTCCATTCGTAGATCATTCTTGTTGGTACATCAAACAGTAAATCAGTCGTACGAGCAAAAGCGGTTCACTGTGCCCTTCTTGTTATTTTCGTTTCATTTAGGAATTCGTTCGGTTCATTCTCATTTTTGGGGGCGATTTTTGTTCAAATGTTTGATTATTCAAATTGAACCCCACATATAGACAACGGGATATGTTGTCGTTTAGTCGTGCGTTCGTATAGTGAACGATGTTTTCCGTCCTTGATTGCCAGAGTTGTGTTGTCCGATGATGACTGGATGCGTTTGCGGGCTACTCAGTCCTGCCAGTAATCCCAATTGTCAATTTCTGACGGATCTTAGCAAGTGTGGTGTCGGTCAGGTCTAAGTATGCCTCGGCCAAATTGCTGAGAGCCTGCAGACGACATAGGAAAGGGCAGCCGCGTCGTCTATGAATGATCCCAACATTATATAGCCGTGCTTCGGGGAGGTCGTAAAACAAGACTGCCTCACGTGAAATGGAAAATAGATTGGAACGAAGAATAGCAGTTTCCGGAGAAGACGAAGAAAGAGTTATATGGAAATGATTCAGAATTAAGCATGTGATTGGCTTCACTCAATGGCTGCAGGTTTTCTATCAAAGTTCCGAGGATATTTTGTTTGGGCGCTTTGTCCTCTAAATTATTCCTATTCAGTATTCAGTATACACTCTTTGACAATTCGGCAGGCAGAGACATCATTTCTTCATGCGATGTAGCCTCAATGTTAACCATGTCCCTGTGATTTTTATTCAAAATGATTTCAGGGGAATTAGAATAAATCTTTCCACGCTTTCTTCAAGGCTGTGTAAACCTCTCTTATACAAGATTATAGAACGTTAAGCTTGATTCATTTACTTTTTTATCTTTGTTCGGGCAGTTACACTCTTTGGGTAAAATCTCGAAATTCTTTCTCAGGGTAAATTTGTTTTATGTGCTAAGTTTATCAATGAGAGCCTGTAGATTTAAAAAACACATTTTCATCGCTCATTTTTGCCAGTTTGAAGCAAATACAAATAGGCCTATTCGAGTTTTAGATTTGTCCCCGAGTTCAGTACAATACGGGCTCATCGCCGTATATCCTAACGCCTAATTGGAAGGCGGATTGAATGAATAATGATGAGACTCATCGTTAATCATTCTCGAATTGAAATTCCATCATCATCATTATGTTTCCTATTGATGTAATCAAATAAGATATTCACTATAGCTCTGCAGCACCGGGCTTTGAATAGCCGAAAGCTGCTAAGTTTATGAACAAAATATCGAAAGTATCAGTCTTGTAGATTGCATCGATACAAAGTATGTGCTCTACATTTCAGACAAGCCGGGTGTTAAACGGGATGATTTGGGTGATCAAATGATCACTTGCTTGCGACCAAACGTTCTGCGTCATATCATTCCTTCTGTAAAAGACCAGTCTATTAATGTACCTCCCAATCATCTCAGATATAGCTGAATGAATTAATTGAAAATCCAAATTGTCTGCTTTTATGACAGGAAGACTAGTAAGAACGCAATGCATAGGCCGATGTGCCGACTTTCTGCTTCTCGGTATAGTGAGAAGCAATTCGTGTCGTTTGTCTTGCTCGGGGACGCAAGCACCGCGTCATAGGGCTAGATACGAAACCGCGTTCATTGGCTATCCCAATAGTACTTCGCAACATGCTGCAACATGCTGACAATTCGGTCTGCGACATTCCACACCCATGCAGTCTTGGTCCCGCCCTCGGTAAATGAAAAGGCAGTTTACAAATATGCATGTTAATTTTTAGAAGTGAGTCTTTGATTTAGTTAAATGCACAACTCTTCAGCTACTGCTTTTGTTTGGTGTACCGTGTGTAAAGAAGCATTTTACTTTACTTCTGTATGTCTTTCCTTTAGCTGACAAGTATATAGGCCTAGAGGGTACAGATAAAGACACGTTTGTTATGGCGGGCCACTTGTATTTTTTCGCCTGTGTTTATATGATTGTACAGAACGCCAGGCAGGTTTTATTGTCAAATGTAAATGAGGGGTTGTGGAATTAAAGATTTGTAACTAACAGGTGCGTCGTTATGTAAGAAAAAAATCGTTTTATCTTGGATTCTGTCTTTCAGTTAATATTGCTTCTTTTCTGATCGCCGAATCGGATTCTTCGTCTCATATTGTTCTGCAATGCTCAATCGTTTTGTTGTGAGCGTCATGGCCAACTAGCCAGTCTTCCCCAGGATGTTAAGTAAGCCTATATCATAATCTCCATGCGAGCAGTAATTGAGATACATTTGAGATGCATGTACTCCTATGTAGCGAGGAGGTAAATGTATAGTAATGAATTATCAGAATATGCGGGTATCGTTTTGGATCTTCATCGAGCCAAGTAACATGAATACGAATACACTCGATTAGAGGAACTAGTAATTATTGCATTTCAATCGCAATTCATGTAAATTGAAGTAGGTGGGGGTGATTTTGGAAGTTGGCGAAAACAGACATCAAGCCGAAAAAGACTACGTTATCAATTCTTTCAATCTTCTTCATTTTCATTTTCAATATGCTTGTGTTGTTCGACATGATTATCGCTGGCGCTGCAATCTTTTTCGGAACGGCAACAACTTCAGAGAAACGAATCGCAAAACGGAAAACAGGATTAAACCTTTACACCATCTTTCAAAAAGTGCTATTTTCAATAATGCATCCTGGTTATTTTGCGTGGGCAGATTTGTTGAAGGTAGGCCTATATGATATATAACTCTCTGAGTGGCCGACATTGCATGCGCGATATCTGTACGTATTGCATTGACCCTTGGTCGTCCCCTGAGGGCGGGCGAGAAACGAAGGAGACGGATAGGCGACATCTGGTCGGTGGGCCTTGGATGACTGAGCCAGACTGGCTTGTTACGGGATTAATGATGGCGGTGGCAATGCTGGTAACACTGACAATGATGACGCTGACGACGATGATAACGGTGACGACATCACATTTAAACAAACATTAGAGCTATTGTCCAGGCAGTGGATATTGGGGAAGCATAACTGCATGGATTCACGCGAGACAAATCTCTCTCCCACCTCGGTGTATTTGGCGCGCGCGAAGGAGGAACTTTTAATTAAGAGTCACTCTCAGTCTCACATTGAACGAAGGGTTGGGTCCGTGCTGGGGCATTGTTCAGTTGCAGTCACCGACCGCTCTGCTGTCGCCTGTGGTTTAAGAAAACAAAGTTCTGAAAAGGGGATAAGGGGAGGGAGGATTGAAGAGCTTATGACCACTAGATAGGGGATGGCCACAAACTCTAAACCAATTTGGACCGACCTTTGTTCAGCTATTAGGGGGGCACCATGGAACCACATTCAGGTCATTAGTGGGCTTTGTCGGTCGGGAGTACTTGGTTTGAATAAGCTTATAAGTGACGGTAGGTATACATTAAGGAGTTCTGTGGACGGTATCCGCCTGATACCTTGTCGGGAGTTCAGCCGCGTGAACATCATGTCGCCTGCAGGGCCATGTGTGGGCATTAAACACAATAATGGAGATGTCTCTGCCAATTATTACGTAATCAAGAGACTGTAAAACAGTCAGAACTGGACCCTCCAATACTGTGCGGCTTTGAGAGACATTCAAAGTAACATATCCATCCACCTACCCTCATGAAACAGGTTTACAAGGCTATTTATTTTTTCCAGCACAATTAGGCCCTACATCGAAAATTTGGAAGATAAAATCCGAATGCACTTCAGAAAGCCCCTACAAGGATCGAAAAGTTTGGCCCACATAATATTTCGATTTTGGTTGATGCTTTGCAAATAATTCGTGAAGTAGCTTGCAATAGTGTTTGCATAGTCAGATTAGGGTATATATTCAGATTTATGCAGCCAGTTCATTTGCAATGCACAGATCCGTTAACTCTTTGAAGGTTTGTCAATTTCTGGTCCACCCTCGCATACCCGATATCCTCACAATCATTAATTTTACGCCAACCGATATTAAAGGAGGACCCAAATTGCATTTACATGTCCGTGACAATCCTTTCTGTTATCTGTACGTTCTTTTCTCACTTCCATTCGAGTTAGTATTAATTGGACTTAAACCTTAGTGTTTGGGTATGGTGAATCACAGCCTGGCTATAGCTGTCGGTAACTTAATGTTTCTGAACGCGCCCATTCGGTAACAGCTCGAACGATTTCATTGTGTCGTATGATATCGACAAGCGTAT